>AYEL01089160.1:0-16463 GCA_000484575.1 Olivierus martensii | reverse complement strand
TATATATATATATGAAGGAAATATTTTTCGTAAAATATTAATATCAATTTTTTTTTTTGATATAAATTATGAAATTCGTTTATTTTAAAATTCATTGTCAATTAAAAAATAAACTGTTGATACAGTAGAGTATATTCAAAACTGAATCAGTAACAACACTTGAAAATATGATGAACTGTACAATAAATAAAAACATTTTTTTGATGAATATATAACTATTTAAAAGAATAATATAATTACATCATAAATGTATCTAGTCTTAATTTTCCTTCATTTTCTATTAAATATAACATGTCTGAAAGAGTCTGTTCTATAATGGCATCTTGTGCTGCTTCACATATCTGCAAAAAAGAAATTTGGAGAAATTGAGAATTTTTCTATGAAAAATTTGCATTTGTTCAAACATAGTGTGTTACTCACTGCTCGAAATTTTGTATCTTTTGGAGGATACCTGAATCTTGGACCAAAATTTGCACTAACCTATGAAAAGATATAGATATATTATTACATAAAGTGAAGTAGTAATGCCCTTCATAAAGATCATCTGCATATTCTGTCTGAAATCATCCATAGAAGTTAGATGATTTGAAGACAAACACACTTTATTGCTGCATATTTGGAAGGATGCCTTAAATTTAATTTCAGGTAAAATTTTTCAAATGATTTACAAAAAATATTAAACTGATAATTATATCAAGATTATAAAATTCCCAGATGCTTTCAGTAACAATACTAAATTTTCCTTAATAATAGTGATATTATATCACATTCAAAATAAAGAAAGTTCAAATAAAAACACTATACACATCAAGCACTTTTTGCAGTGTAGATTATTTTGTTAACTAATAACTAACATCTTCGATATATTGTCATCATTAGATTATACATTGGAACACATTGTTATATTCGAACTTCAAAAATTTAAACAAAAAAAGACATTTTAAAATTTTTAAAGTTAGATTACAACATTCTGTTCCAATGTATAATCTGATGATGACAATATATTGAAAATGTTAATTACAAGTTAATAAAATAATCTACACTGCAAAAAGTGCTTGATGTGTATAGTTTTTTTATTTGAATTTATGTAGAAGCAGTTTAAAGATTTAATATGTCTATATACAGAAGGTTTTGATATCCATATTGTCAAACTTCCATTTCTTATTATTCATTATTCATCATCAAATATTCACAGATAAGTTAAATTTAATAAAATAAATATATAAGGATCAGAACTATAACTTAAAATCATTTCATATTCTTCTTAAAAATATACGAATGGAGACTTTGCTAAAAAGGGTTATATGCAAACTGATTTAAAACATATAGTCATGACTTAAGAAGTGATTAATCATACATTTTTTAAACTTACTGCTTTTTCTCCTTTAATATTACTAACAAACAATAGCACTTACCACAGTTGAGGTTTATCTTAAGTCTTCTTACAAACAGAATATCTTTAACCGTCCTTGGAACATAAAATATGAGTTATATGTAATTAAGTGACATATGTCCCTAATAGTTCTAGGAGCGCATACGGATTCTGGTAGGTGCTGTAAAAGGAAGTGGTACAACATAAGAGTCGTGGGGGCTAGCTTGATTGAAGGGTAGAGCGACTCATAATCTAGTATCTAAAAAATTAATTATAAGACAAAAAAACTTTGGTGAATGAAAAGGTAACAGGGGTACCTAATTCATGGAAATTCGCCCTGAAGAATCTAGGCCATTAGGAAAACAGACTGATAAGAATGTGATAGTGCAGCTTTATATATAAACTCTAGGTTATGATGATATTATGTTTGATTTATGTTTTATTTATATTCTGTTTAATTTACCCATACTCTTTACTATGGAAGAGGAAGTAATGGGTTTATTTATATTCTGTTTAATTTACCCATGCTCTTTACTATGGAAGAGGGAGTAATGGGTAACCATAGTAACCATGTGTGTTTATTTATTTTTATTCTAATTTGTTTGTTTTGTGTTTTCATTTAAATCATTCTAGAACTCTGAATTCGTTTATAAGAAAGAATGAATAACGAACAAATTCGTTATGATTTGGAACCTGAAGATGGCAGAAATGCCGAAAACGTTAGTTCCGTGAATAAACGATGTTTATTGAATTATTCTCTACTGCGTACAGTGCTGTCTTTTTATTAATATGTTATTCATGATTTCGGCATCAGATAAAAAATAGTTGATATATTTATATTCTTGATGATATTCTGCATCTAATAATACCAAATACTTTATAATTCTAAAACACTTTTCCAACTAATGAAGACAATTTATATTGTAATTTGATACTGCTAAACCTAATCTGATAGCTCATGTAAATAAACAATTGTATTCTCCCTCCTGGCAGATGAAATATGTTATTCTACTATACAAATATTTAAAATAATTGTTTATTAGCCATTTTTCTTCTTATTTTCTTAATGTGTGATAAATACATTTTATTTTATAAGAAGTATTAGTATATGAGAATGTGAGATAAATAATTTTTATTTTATAAGAAGTATTAGTACGTATGGGAAAAATAATTATTTATTAGTCATTTTTCTTCATATTTTCTTCAAATAATGCATATAAATACTTTTTATTTTATAAGAAGTATTAGTATGTATAAGAATGTCAACTTTTTGAAAATTTATTTTTTTAATAAATATTGCTATAATTTGTATGCATAGCAATCACCGTGCCATCTGTATACCAGATTTAGCATTCATTTTAGATAAATTATTGCTTTTTACAGTTTTACTCAAATTTGTCTCAGTGCCTTTTAAAAATGGCAGATGGTGAAGTATTTCTCTGTATTTAGTCATAGTATATGTCCAGATTAAATTTGTGGTAAAACAAAGGCACTGTCTATGAAAAATAATTAGCACTGTCTATGAAAAATAATTAATAATACATTTATATTCAGCATCCAAACTTAACGTTTCTAAAAACTGTATACAGTGGGGTACAGATTGGTTAACAAACATAATCCGTTTCAAGACAATGTTCGTTATCCGAATTGTTCATTAACTGATCATCGATTTACCATAGGTTTTTATGGGAATTTGATTAATTCATTCCAGAGACCCAAAAAAACATAAATAAAAAATTATATAATTTCTTACTACGTTTATTTATATGTAATAACAATAATATATATATATATATACATAATCTTGCATTTTCATCTATATGTTTATTTTCCGATAAAGAATTTGTCCAATATCGACTGCTTTTCTCTCTCATTCAGGATTTTTCAATAAGTAATTAATAGCATTGTCATGGTAGAGATCCCCAAGGCTATTAAAGTGATTAATAGCATTGTCATGATTAAGATCCCCAAGCCTATTGGTGATTAATAGCATTGTCATGGTAGAGATCCCCTAAGCCTATTGATCTTGTGATTAATAGCATTGTCGTGGTAGAGATCCCCCAAGCCTATTGACCTCAAACTATAAACATTGTTGCTGTAAAGATCCCCAAGCTTATTGACTTCAACCTGGTGATGTGCCGTGGTAGAGATCCCCAAGCCTATTGACCTCAACCTGGTATGGGTGCAATCTAAGACCAAAAAATTGTAAAATCTCTCTCTTACCTTCTTTAATAAATGTTTGATTTGTAGATCTCCCCAAGAGATCCTCAAGCCTATTGACCTTAACTTGGTATGGGTGCCATTTTAACTAGGATCCCCAAGCCTATTGACCTCAACCTGGTATGGGTGCCATTCTAACATAAATATTGTAAAATCTCTCTCTTACCTTCTTTAATAAATCTTTGATTTGTTTAAGCCTGTTGACCTTAACCTGGTACGGGTGCCATTCTAACACCAAAAAATTGTTCTCTCTCTTACCTTCTTTAATAAATCTTTGATTTGTTTTATGTTGTCTTCGTCTCTCTTACCTTCTTTAATAAATCTTTGATTTGTTTTAAATTGTCTCTGAGCTCTTACCTTCTTTAATAAATCTTTGATTTGTTTTATGTTGTCTCTCTCTCTTACCTTCTTTAATAAATCTTTGATTTGTTTTACATTGTCTTCACTCTCTTACCTTCTTTAATAAATCTTTGATTTGTTTTACGTTGTCTCCTAACCTGGTATGGGTGTCATTCTAAGACCAATCTTGGTATGGGTGCATTCTAAGACCAAAATGTAAAATCTCTCTCTTACTAACTTGGTATGGGTGCCATTCTAACACCAAAAATTGTAAAATCTCTCTCTAACTTAATAAATCTTTGATTTGTTTTAAGTTGTCTCTGAGTTCATTTTAATTAATAAATCTTTGATTTGTTTTACGTTGTCTCCAAGTTCATTTTAATCGTCTTTGATTTGTTTTACATTGTCTCCAAATTCATTTTAATTGGGAAAAATATTTGTTTTACGTTGTCTCCGAGTTCATTTTAATCGGGAAAAATTACTTTCTTCCTTTTAAGTTGTCTCTGAGTTCATTTTAATCAGGAAAAACTACTGTTCTTCTATCCTAAGTTCACGAACACGCAAGGCCTAAGGCTATCATTCTGTTAAGTTAGTTAAGCTGAAATATCCTTATGGAATATTTTTATCTGGCGGCAGCCACTTATAGAGCCATCATCACATGCTGATCAATACCCATGATGGGGTGAACTGGAAGATCGAAGGATGGGTTTCAACAGGCCGGGCCCAGATTCCGAAAAATTGGAGGAATGGGAACCCGGATCATCCATAATGGTAAGCCACAGCTTTACCACGCAGCCATCCGGCTGACCTGTCATTCCGTCAGTCCACGGGTCATAGTTTGTTCTGTGAGGTGTTTGTTAACTGAATATAAAAATCTTTTGAAAAAGTGTTCGTTATCCGATTTGTTTGTTATCCGAACTGTTCATTAACTGATCACCCACTGTACTTTGCAGTATAGTATATGTACCATATATGTACAATACTATATAGAAAATATGTCCATCTGCTGTTCTGCTCCTGTACTTTGAGTTCTCTGTAAAACACAATGTACACAGCTTACTGTACAGTATTCTTATTTACTTGGTACAATAAACGTTGCAAACAATCTGATTTTTATGATCTTAAATTTTCTACAACATAGGTGCGAACCAGGCTTAAAGAGAGACAAGATTAACTGTTAACTCCATCTCATCCAACTGCTGGTTACAAATGAATTCAGAGAGCTTTTAATAATGTATATACAGTACTGATAAACTTCGGGATGTAAGTCACCTAACATGCTCCTGGCTAATGAGGACAAATACAATACCAAAAGGAATGGTTGTGTAGACATTTCTACTGGCAGATGGCAAATGGCATCTTATTGGGGTTTGCCTATTCCATTAACACAGTGTCTGCCAAACTGTGTGCCACGAAAGATTTAAAAATGTTTAATGTAGGACCTTTCTTGGTCATAAAATTCAGCCCATCTATGAATTTACGTGATAATAATAATCACAAAATACCACGACACAAATCTGACAGTAACAGAAGAAGAAAATTTAAGAGACTTGAGAAATGATCTTGTGCATAAAGCTTCATATTCTGTGCTAGAATTGTCAGCATTTTTGGATTTCGCTTTGAGGGAATATCCTCGATTAGCTACTATAGCCATTCAATTCTTGTTGCCGTTTGGATTGTGGTAAGCCCATCTATGAATTTACGTGATAATAATAATCACAAAATACCACGACACAAATCTGACAGTAACAGAAGAAGAAAGTTTAAGAGACTTGAGAAATTATCCTGTGCACAAAGCGTCACATTCTGAGCTAGAATTGTCAGCATTTTGGATTTCGCTTTGACCCAATATCCTCGATTAGCTACTACAGCCATTTAATTTTGTTGCTGTTTGGATTGTGACATCTTTGCGAATTAGATTTCTCAGCTCTCATGGAAATGAAACAAAAAAATAGGAACGATTACTGATGGTAAATGAGGAGTTATGTATATGTTTATTTAATTTAGAGTCACGTCTTAATATAATTATTTCTCAAAATCAATCGCATCCTTCTCATTAATAAAATTATTAGTTATATTACCTACTTAATAATTTCGATAAAATAATATATTATTATTTTGATTCATATTAATAAAATCATTTTTTTTTGGATTTTTATTTGGTGTGCCGGGAAACAAATTCCCCTGTTTCAGTGCCGTGAAGTAAAAAAGTTTGGCAGACACTGCATTAACATAAGGAAGATCCATTCCACCAAATTTCTTGGCGGTCAGCAAGGGTGGCAGCTTAATGGGAGGTATCTTATCAGGGTTTGACTGTCTTAAATTAAATGATAATGTCTTCAATTATGTTAAAGTTTAAGTTTCTTAGGTGTATTATTGAGAAAAATTTGTCTTGGGAACCACATTCACTACAAACTCAACAAAACAAAGCATTACTCAATCAAGCATTCCTCATGAAGGATGCTATGCTATATTGGAATTTGAACTCTAATATAATTGAATCAATATATGAGGGAGTGGTTGTACCTCAGCTGGCTTATGCTAGTCCAGTTTGGGAAGAATCTCTAGATAAAGTTAAAATTAAGTAATTTTTATTAAAATTTCAGCATTAAATTCTCAAGAAACTTAAAACTGCTTATTATCAGTCTCAATAAATCCAACTTTATCACAGCACAAAACAGCAGTGAAGTAAAACAATGCTTATTAAAATACGGTAAAAACGCTTTCAGTATGCTACGATACCATCTTCAGTTACAAAACTTATTATTCCAGTAATAAGTTTTGTAACTGAAGATGGTATCATAGCATACCGAAAGCGTTTTTACTGTCTTTTAATAAGCATTGTTTTACTTCACTGCTATTTTGTGCTGTGATAAAGTTGGATTTAATTTCAGCACTGTATTTGTATTAAGATTATGAAGGATTATCGAATCACTTCTAGAAATTTGCTATTCCGCTTTCAGGTAAAATCCTATTGGATATTACCTGAAAGCGGAATAGCAAATTTCTGCTTTCAACAGATTTTTGCTTTGGGACTATACTTAGGCAAGGTATATAGAATGGATACAGGCTTAAGTTCCTTTTAGGAATCTATACAAGTGTCAAATAATCATTGTCGGATGCCCTCTACAATCTAAGCCTGTTTATAAAGGGATATATCTTAACCCATATTACAAACAAGCTAAAGTCATTTTTAAAAGAGTATGCCAGGTGTTTCATAGCATTTAAAAGGAGTAGCACAGTTTTCAACCTCCTACAGAATAATAAGGATAAGATTAGGAAGTGTTTCAAGGTATATGAGGTCCCAGGTTTTAATAATAATCTTGGAAGGGAAAAATGCTGTATAGGCTTTATTTGTAGGCCTATAAAAAAAAGGATTAAGGAACATATTAATGTGATCCATAAAGGAGAAATGAACACAGCTTTGGCCAGGGGCAGATTGGAACATATTTTCGGTTCTGGCATTTTCCTGTAATTCCCCAAGCAGATATATTGTTGCAAGAGCATTTTGCCGTAAGATATAGGAAAAAATAAAGACAGGAGTATTTCAAAAAAATTAAATAATTTTTTTAAATTCTTTGCATTACTCCTGTCTTTATTTTATTTTTATATCTTAATGTCCTTGCAACAATATATCTATAATATATAATAAATAAATTAAATACATAGTATTTTTACAAAACAAATTTTAACAACAAAATAAAAATAATTATCTTAAAGTACAAATCTTTATTTGTGTGTAAATATTAAAATATTGGTAAATTTCAATAAAAATGAATGAAGAAGAATCTGAAACAAATATACATCATATTGAAAGTGCAGTGCATGACATTAAAAATCGGATCGTCTGCTGCTGGCCCATATTGTTACGATAGTACCGGCCCTTCTGACATTTGCCAGAATGCCCTTATGGCCAGTCCACCTCTGACTTTGGCACAGAGGGCTTTAGAGCATGATCAAACTATTATGTGGGATGATGTTCAAGTATTATAGATAGCAGAATTAGAGAAGGAAAGATATTAGAGACACTAACTATTCATTCCATTGGAAAGACCAACCACATGATTAATTACAATGACTTGTTTGTGTTACCCCTGGCTTGTGTCTGGTTGGCTGAGTGTTTAAATAGGTATGATCCTGTAGCCAGGTGGAACTGTCGGTTTTAATATTGTAAAAAGTATTATTTTTTGCTTGTTGTATGAAAATTATCATCTGGCAACATGGTATTAGTTTCATGTGAATGGTGTTTAGTCAATTAAAAAATTTTTATTTATTGAGATTTTTAGTTTTTGATTTTATTATTATTACTGGATTTTAGTGTTTTATTATTATTTTGGTTTTTATTCTTTACTTAATATATAAAGGATGTATAATTATTTAGATTTTAATATTTTATAGTATGTATTAATATGGATCTTTTAGTTATAATAGTAGTGATGGCAATAACAACAATGATAATAATAATAGTAATAATGATAATTATAACTATAATTTTCTTTGTAATATTTGTGAAAGTAATCTGTTTATTGTTAAATGGGAGTATTGCAATATTTGACTAGGAATGCTATTCTATATGAATAGATTTATAGCTGCAGAGTTCTAAGGTGCTTATTTTTTGTTAAAGTGCTTACAGGAAATGCAGGTGTAAACCATATATTTTCTTTACTGTTGATGTTTTCTGCATAGTATGATATTTTATGTTATTCCAAATTTTTTTTAACATAATGACTATGTTTTGCATTATATTATTAATTGTATCTAAAATTTGGGCATCTGGCAATAATAATAATAATAACTACAAACTAAGCAATAATAATAATAATAATAATGTTGTTTTTTAAGAACTGTTTGTCAGGTTTACTCAAAATGTGTGGTATGTAAATTATAGATTAATTCAATAAATTATCATAAGAATTGACTCCATGGAGTAGTTGCCTCCACAGAAACTTAAATACAGAGGCAAAGTATCTTTTTGTCTCTGTATTCAAGTTTATTATTTTATATTTCACATTGAAAAAATTATCATAAATGTAAATAATCATTAATATCAAGATGACCATTCATTTTTGTGAAAAGCTGTATAAATATTTGGATATTGATAATTCTTATCTCTGTGACAAAAATTAAAAGTTGTATCACTGTAAATTATCTATAATTTTCTTGTTATTTTGAATATACACAAATAAGATTTTTTTTCAATCTTAAACATTAATTAATTTATCCTTTTAAAAATTTATCACTTTCCAAATAAAGATGCTCCTTGAGTTATGAATGTAATTCATACATAAATTTTGTTCATAAATTGGATATTATTTTATATTTTGCTAGAGCATTAGGCTATCATAAGTTTAAAATTCTTGAAGAATTTTGAAATTTTTTATAATTTAAAAATAGAATAGAATATTTTTAAGTACATATATTCATAAATTGAGGAACACTTGTATTATCTTTTCTTAAAAATTTTGCATTGCATAGCATTTCTACTAATATTAGAACTAAAATTTATTATATTGCTGAATTATAATATATAAATTCTCTTCTCTATAAATAGGTATTAAATGAAAGCATTCTGAATAACTTACTCTGAGTGCTTTTCATTTAATGATTATTTATAATACAGGATGTCCTGTTTGAAACAGATGAATTTCAATTGTGAGGTAAAAATCATCTATTGTGCATATTGGAAAATGCTCAGTGTCATAAGGTTCAATATATAGTAAAAATTCAGACAGAATTTTAAGGATTGTATCTCGAGTCAAGTAGTGACATTGTAGTTGGTTTTGTCAAAAAAATGGCAACATTGCAAGAGAAGGTGCAGATTGTATTGTTGTTTGTGAGGTCAAATTGGTGGTAGCCATGCAAAGAAACTTCAGACATGTGTACAGGAAGAGTACCCCAAAACAGGATACCCTTCTGCACTGGGTAAAGACATTCAAGGAAGCAGAGAATGCACAAAAACAACATGGAAGTGGCCAGTGTGGCATCTTGGAAGGAAAAATGGATCAGATACAATGAAGCTGTCACATGTAGCCCAAGAAAATCCCCCCAGTGTGCATCTCATGAATTGCACTGTCCTGTTCAATACTTCAAAGGATTGTTTCACACTGCTTGCATTTATATACCTATAAGGTCCAAATTCTACAGGAATTGAAGCCAGATGACAAATCATGGCACTAATATTTCACCATGGACAATCTAAAATGTCTTGATGATGATCCCAAGTTCCTGAATTGCATTCTGTTCTCATATGAAGCAACCTTCCATGTCTCTGGAAAATTAACAGATATAATGTATGCATTTAGGGTTCAGAAAACCCACACTGTGTCCAAGATAGTCCAAAAATGAATGTGGTGCGGGCATATGATGAATTATATTATTGGCCCAGTTTTCTTCATAGAAACTTCCATTACTGATAATGCCCATCTGAACATGCTGGAAGAGTACATATTTCTACAGGTGTGGGTTTATGAAGGATTGCATTATTGGCCTAGTTTTCTTCATAGAGACTTCCATTACTGGTAATGTCAATCTGAATATGCTGGAAGAGTATGATATTCTACAAATTGCCAATCTCAAGCCAAACATCATTTTTCAGCAAGAAAGAGCACCCCATATTGGAGTCTGCAAGTGCATATGGCATTGAACAACATGTTCCCAGATCAGTGTATTGAGTATGATGATTCAATGCTTTGGCCTCTTCTTTGCCCAGACATCACACACCTTTAGACTTTTTTCTATGAGGATATATGAAAAACAGTCTATGCAATAAAGGTTCCCAACATTGCAACCCTGCATACGCACATTATCAATGTGTCTCAAATGTAACTGCAGTTATATTAGCTAACAATTGGTGGGAAATTCAATACCTTTTAAATATCGACTGCATCATGGGTGTTATTCATGTAGAAGTTTACTGATTATTTTATCCAAAAAATGCTATGAGTTGTACTTTGTGATGGCAGTAATAAAATCTACCTCCTACACATACTTTGGATTTGCTTGTAAATTTAAATCCACCCATTTCAAATGAGACATCCTGTGTATTTTTAGATACTATAATTTCAATTCTATTTATTATAATAAAATGATAAAATTGTTTTATCCTATGCTCATGTTGCACATTTAAAGAATTGTTAACTTAATCTTATGACATAATTAAGAAGATCCAAGAAAAAATTATAGAATGCATTAATTATGAAAATTTTATATTATTAAAGTTGATTGGTTTTTACAAATAAATAAACATTTTTTATCTATATAACCAAATTCGTCAATTTAAAAAAATGTGGCACCATAGCATTAATTCAAAAAATAATCGTTTAGAAAATGTAAATAGACTTTATCCGCCAGGGGGAATTTGGCTGTGTTCGTTTGGTTAGTTTAAAAAAATGTATTTATTTTTTTTAAATAATTAAATATTTTACAAATAATTCAATAAGTACTTTAATCAGAAATACTAAAATTTATTATTTAATAAATATATAGTTACTAATAATAAATTTTAATATTTCTTCTTAAGCATTTGTTGAATTGTTTATGCTATTTTTATGAGAAACAAAATTTGAAATTTAAGATAATCAAAAATTTTATTACTGTATTAGTGAATTATAATTTATAGTTGATGCATTGTATTTGTAGACTTTATTTTTATTAAATATTTTAAATTTTATTTCATTAATGCATTCTAATTATTAATAGTTAGTTATTAAATAGATTTGACTCTGCTTTTGTATTCTGTTGTAGAAACTAAAATCAATTTCAGAAAATTCTGCAGAATTATAATAAAAATACAATATTTGAGATATTATAAATAGGTTTAATGATATGGATTTAAATTAGTTTAAGTTGTTTATTATTAAATTTGTTTATTAATCAGTTTTTTGAAAAATGATTGCTACCAATTATAACAACAGTAAAACAAAGTATTTATGAAACTTTTATAAAATATCTATAAAATATTCAAGAAGAGCTTAAGATTAATTCAATTAAATTTTTTAACAGGTAATAGTTAATTCCTACCCTTCTTGAATATTTTAAAGACTATTAGAAAATTCTTTAAAGATATGATCAAATCAATTTTTTATGAAATTTCTTTAATAATCATAGAATCCTCAGCACTAGTTTTAGTTTCTAATAATGTTTAAAAAAAAATATATATATATACACAAATGCACACACACACACATTTAAAGACATTTCATAAAAATCAATATCATAAATATTATATATATACTCATGGATATTTTAAAAAAAAGAAAACAAATTGACTCTATTAAAATTTAGTCTACATTTATATATACATAAACAATGTGTGTGTGTATATATATATAATCAGCTACAAGTTTAATTATTATTAAAGTATTTTAAAAACTTTGTTATATAAGAAATGTTTTCTTCTGTTTTAAGTGCTATATGTAAAAATATGATTTATAAACTGAAATCTTTCTAAAAAAATGATTTTCTTATTTGCTTTCATATTTTTTGACTTTCCATGTTACCTTTTTTTTAATTAAAATTATTTCTTATGCTTACCTGTTGTAATTTTCTCTTCTTTAATTAAGGATGTAGAAACTGTTTCATCTTTCTTTGATATATCTATCTGTTTCTTGAAACTTTTATCAGAAGTTATTGATTTTTTATCATTTTGTTCAGATATATTTAATGATGTATGATCTGAAATTTTTTCTGATTTTAATAATGATTCTTTTTTTTGTATTTCTGATATATGTCCTTGAAAAAGTTTGTTATCCACTTCTTCCTCTTCTAATATTTCTGTTTCAGGTGTATCAATTTCATCCTGACTCTCAAAGCCTGCCATACTTAACTGAATTTGTTGATCTAAAAGAGCTTCTTGAAAGGATAATGATAAGTCTATTGGACTTGTATGAGCAGACACAGTATCTACTAGTGTTGTTTGTGTAGAAGAATCTTCTTTTGGAAATGACATATCAGCAGCAGAATCATGAGGACTCACAGCAACTGACTTTGTTTCAAGTTGAAAGGGACTACTTGCTGTTTCTGTTGTGACTGGTGATTCGGTGCCAACTCCTGTGTCTAAAAGATGATCAGACATGGGACTTGTAGCAATTTCTGACTTCTCAAACATTTCTTCTGACAATTCAAAACTTTCTTGCAACCCAATACCTTTTGATATATCTTCTTCAGTAAGACTTGGAGATTTAACAACTTCTGTTTTAAAAGTTGATTCAATATTAATGGGACTTAATGCTTGATCTGTTTGAGATACTGGCATAACTGGAAGATCTTCAGATTCTGTTGCTAATTCTTTTTCTGTATTAAAAAGAATCTGTTCTGGTGATATTTCATCTTTAGTTCTGCAAGTAATTCTGATATGAGATTCTGTTTTAAAATGAATATCTAGAGTTTTTGCTACTGATGGTTTCATTAAAGTTAATTTACTTTCAGAAGTTGCTCTACCTTCTTCTGTATCAACAACTTTACGATCAAGTATTATTTCTAAAGGCTGAAAATCTTCATTAACAGCTGAGATACTTCTGCTGCGATTAGCATTTTCTTTAATAGATTTTCCTAAATAAGATGTAGTAGGTTCTTGCATAGTAGGAGCATCATAAGTTTTAATAAAGAATTCACTTCCTTCCCGTCTAATATCACCTGGATAAGCAGTATATACAGCAATTGGGCTGAGTCCACGATCAACTTGTTGAGGTGATTTTTCTATCTGTTTAATATGTTCGGGTGATTTTTCTATCTGTTTAATATGTTCAGATGATTTTTCTATCTGTTTAATATGTTCAGGTGATTTTTCTATCTGTTTAATGTCACTAGTTATTATTTCTCTAGTTTCATTTATCTTATAAACATCTTCTATATCTGTAGAAATTGGTATATTATGTTTAGATATTTTTTGATCAGAGAGAATTTTCTTTTGACTTTTTATATCTTTTAAATCTTCTACAAAAACTTTATCCAATACCAGTTCTAAAGATTCTTTTGTAAGATGTGACACAGAAGTATCATTTATTAAATCTTCCGTGATCTTTTTTTCACTCACAATAATCTGTTCTTCTATAGTATGATCTTGAGAACTGGAATCATCTTGGTCAGAAGGAATGACTTGCTTCTCCAATTCATGTTCTGAAAGGTGTGAATACTGCCACTCAGGTATCTTGTTTGGTTGCATAAAAATCACAATTCTCATTCAACCAAACACACTGGGTATATGAAGATAGGAAATGAAATGCTGTTATTTTAAAATGATTTGATATCTTCTTTAATGCAGTAATGATAAAATATTTTGTACTGCAAGCAGGATTTCATAACAAAATACATGCAGGCATAACAAAACATAAGAAGCTATGACACTAAAAATAAAATGAAGAAATGATTTTATACTGTGATATTCTAAGTGCTCTTCCCAATTTATTACAGTTATGAAAGTTATTAACAAAATCACTTCCTATGCTATTTATAAAACAATTTTTGAAAGTTAAAGATGATTTTTCATGAAATTTAATTCATAATGAAGTAATATTAATTATTGAAATGATTTTCTTTTCTTTACAAATTAAATCATTCTTATTCAAAAGCATAATTAAATTTTTGAAACCTTTTAAAAATATGAATAATATGCAATTTATTTAAATACTCTTCAGATTCATTTCTTTTCAAAACTTTATATTCATTTTGTAAATAATGATCATAAAATTTATATGCTCTTCAAAAAACATGATGTAACTATTTAATAAATCATCATTTTATTGTAATTTTTGTTAAAGATAGAAATAAATGTATAGCATTTACAAATTTATTTCAGAAAACCAATAAAACAGTTTAAGATATAGTAAATTTTTCAAAAAATTTTTAAAAATCTTTATATTTATTTACATTTTCATTTTAATTAACAAAAATTTGCTAAAAATATTTCATAAATGTATTATATAACAGCTGCAGAAAAGCAATAAAATCATATGATTTTAATGACTTGATTTAAAATATCAGTGAAGAAAGCATATGAAATATAAAATATTGTGCTATAAGCACTAAAATGATATATTTGTGAATAATTATAATTATACAAGTAAACATAAAGCATAATTTTTTCTAAATCTAATAGCATATTTGTAGCAGCATAGAATAATTACAAATATAGACTAATATTTATCATCACTTACCTGAATGACTAACAAAAAAAAAAAAATGTTAATGATTTAAACAAAAATAAGGGAAAATCGTGCACTCATATCACATTCTCACACATTCTATGCTAACAGTTGAATAGAAAAATTAAAAATTTTAAATTAAGAAAATTTAATTGTTTGAAATTTGCTCATTTTATCTCCAATAAATTATTTATAATTATTATTAAAATTAATATACATATGGAATTGAATAATTTTATTCCAGTATTTCAATATTAAATTTTATATTATTAAAAGAATATCCAATAAAATTGACTTAAATCAAAACATTTCTATGTCATATTAACAGATATTATTAAACCAAGAAAAATATTTTGAACTGGTAAATTATTTTTCATCTTCACATTATATAACTTTAAAAAATATAATGAATTATTCTTAGAAAGCATTCATTTTGTATGTTCAAATAACCTCAAATAACTGTCAGTTGATCATTAAATTGTCCTAAATTTTGTTTGTAATAATATGTATTATCATATACATGCTTATTTATTACTGTAATCAAATAAAGAATCTGGCAATACCAATGTATTATATTGTGCCTAATTTTAAATATGATAATCTCATTATTTTTGAACTTCATATTGCATACATTTAACTACCTTTGTTTTCTATATTTTTTTATTACTATTGGATGGCATTTTCTGTTTTCTGTTACATAAAAGTATATAACAATAATTATATGATTTTAAAAATAGTCTATTAGCAAACACAAAATAAGATAAAAATTTAATTACATAAAGTGAAAATTTTTTTGTTTATTATTCGTCGTAATTGCAAATTACTTCACTGTACTTTAAAATATAATAGATACTGATGATGACTGATAAATGCAAATTAAATTTTTGATAATTTATACAGTTGATTATTTTAAAATTATTTTACTGTAATTATTTTATGTTTATAACAATTTGTTTAATCTATGATTAATCAGAAAAATGAAAATCTTACATGAAAAATAATAAATATAATTTAGTATATTAATATATTGAATATAACATTAAATTATATTTCATTATATTTTTATGTATTCTAAATTAAATAAATAAACTTAATACGAAAAAAAAATACTGTTATTTCATGAAATTTTCTTAGAAATATCTAAAATTTTAAATAAACTTTCATATTTTCCATAAATAAAAAAATATTGAATATTTTATATCAATAATCTTGAATTCTTGATCTTGCATTTTAATATTTCAAATTACTAAGAAGTTTGAAATATAATAATTTTTGAAATTAATCCTTTTTAATATACATGTACAGTATTTTATAAAAAACTATTAACAAAATGTTTTGCAATAAATATTTTGCAAAACATTTTATTAATAATTTTTTATATAATATATTTA
>AYEL01089159.1:0-25207 GCA_000484575.1 Olivierus martensii | reverse complement strand
AAAAAATATTCTATAAATATTATTTTAATATTGAGAAATAATAAGAATATAAATAAAGCAGACCAAGTAGAAGTAAATTATATTATTACTTTTTTATATTAGAGTTTATCATTATTACAATTTTGGTTCATACATAGAATAAAAATTAGTTGAATATAATTGAAATGAAACAGACATTCGATTAAGCTAGTGTTATTTTTTATTCTGTACTTACTTTTTTACAATGTATTTTTCTAAAAATATTAAATAAGATTATTATTATAAATTCTGAAAATAAACAAATATAAATCATAATTTATTTATTATTATTTTTTATTAATGAAGAATAAATTCTATTTTGTTAAATTATTATAAACTTTAATATTTTAATTTATTATAAGTCTTATTTTACTCTAGTACACAAATATGCTCAATGCAAAAGTTGATTAATGGCGAAAAGTAGATATTTAATATGTTATTTATCTACCGGTATATATAACTTCATAAAAACTGATAATATGCAGTAAACATATTCTATTTACGTCTGAAATAAAATTTAATACATAAAACACTGTATCAAAACTTTAAAATTGTGATAATTTTATAATGAATTTTTGTTATATAATAAACCAAAATGATAATTAAGTCCCAAATTAAAATAAAACAAAATCTAAACTAGCTTACAGGACCTTAAAATAAAACTAAAGATACAAGAGTGCTTTTGGGCTGGACTGCCTCTTTTCAGCTGCATGATTTTGTTTTATTTGTTATATAATATAGTTTAGAATTGTTAAATTTCATTTAAAAAAATATATACAATTGAATCCTGATAAATTATTTTTTCTCTTCTTTCAATATTTAATTATTATTAAATTTATTTACTAACAACTAATTTATTTAATTCTGTTATTTTTCTATCACAAATTATAAATAAAACTGCATCTCACAAAAATAAAATACAATTTATTTCATATTACAGTAAAAATAATATTTATTGTTTAAAAATATAGAAGACATTGTTGTTATATTTTTCTTATCAGTTTACTTAAACTAAATTAAAAAAAATACATTTATAATTATAATATTGCATTGAAATGCATTTATTATATTAAAAACAAAATCAGACTATATTGTTAATTTAGTTTTATGAAATTAAATTAAAAAATCTATTTGTATGATTTAAGATATGAAAACATTTTTATGGTTTGGTAAATAAGGAATATTGAAGCCTGCTTAATTTCTTTTTTTTTGTTTATTTTTCCTGATTGAAAAAGTAATGTAAGGAAATAAGCAAAGCAATTGTGAAATTAATAATACCATATTTATATTCTTAATAAAAGTAAACAAAAAGCACATTCACTAAGAGTATATTATTTATTTGAAAATGTCATTGCCCACATAGCCTGCCTCAATTAAATAGTTTAACTGAGGCAGACTATATGGATACTCAAAAATATGTTGAATAAATATTACAAGTAAACAAAAAGCACATTCACTAAGAGTATATTATTTATTTGAAAATGTCATTGCCCACACAGCCTGCCTCAATTAAATAGTTTAACTGAGGCAGACTATATGGATTCTCAAAAATATGTTGAATAAATATTACATCTTACTGAAAGTGCTTATTGTATACTTTTATTTAGATTTTACAGTAAGAGGACTTATATTGAATTTATATTCTTTATAATTCAAGTTTTAGATTTACAAATGAAACAATAACTTAGATCACTGTCACAGTATATTCCCTAAAATAGTACTCATTTCTTTAATTATCTCATGAGTAAATTAAGTATGTCCATATTACTATGATAAAAAATTTGTTGATTGTTTCTATGAGTAAAAAAGATTGAGAGGCATCTGTAGATATATCTTCCAATTTTCAAGCAATTCATTCTTCTGCTCCTATAGTTGTATGATTTTTTCAATTGACTTGACAAGTTCATAAGTATCATCTACTTAGCTGGTCTTCTATTATTTAGATGCTTCTAATATGAAAGTTTCAAATTCTTCAGTTCTCTACAAACCTGATATTCCTCTTCATAATTGATGTTAAAAAATTTAAAAAACAGCAAGTTGCTTCATATTAAAATAAGTTTTTACAATAACTATAAAAACTTAGCAGCAGAATTATTAATGTGTATCATTTGAATGCAACCTATATTTCATAAATTTGCTTTTGAATTCATAATCTAACATAACATAATAAAATTCTATATTGAAATTATAATAGAGTTTCTGCATAGCTACGATTCAGCTCTGACTGATAACTAAATGAGAAAATCATATTATTTCAGAATATTATCAGTAGTTGCTTCAGCAACTTCACATTAGTTCAAACCTCTGATACCAGATGCTCTATTATCGTAAATTCTTTCTATTCTTGTAAATTCTCTCAATTATCATAAATTATTTTTATTCTATCTTCTATTATCTCTAATAAAGATTATCTGTTATATTAAACTGCTGACAGCAAATTTTAAGATTCTGGTTGGCATTGGATAGCCAAGATGAACGTCTTTCTCATATTGAAAACACAACTACAAAAGACAATTTTTATCAGTCAATGACATGACTGAAACAGATATGAAAAGCAACAATATAACTTATGACCTTGCACATGAACAAACTGTGGACTTTATTGGTTGGAGCTGAGTTGTAGTTCTGCAAAAACTCCCTAATGTCAAAACATCATTTACCTATTTAATTATTTGTAAAATATTTCTAAAGAAAATAATATGAGAATTATTAACAGAATTAATAATATAGATTCAGAAAACAAACATATACTTTAAGCATTAAAAGATCTACTGTATATGTATTGGATTTTTCATATTTTACAAAAATCATTTTGCTATACTCAATTATTGCTAAATATACTGCATATACTTATATATAAGCTGATCCCCCTGTTTCAGAGTTTGAAAATCGGTAAAAATGTGAAACTCTTGTATAAGCTGACCTCCCAACTTTCGAGTGTTAGAATGACATGACATCCATTGAAATAAATTAATAATTTCTTATAGTTTTAAAAATCTTCCAAATCCAATTCATTATTGGAATAAATAGGGCCACTTTTGATAAAATGCTAGACATATAGTATTGAAATGCAACACAAACAAAATGTTGAATAGAGAGGAAGATGCAATTATGTCATGTCACATTCAGTCACTTTTCTCTACCATATTATTTTATTGAAATGTTTATTTAATAGAAAATATAAAAGAAATATTATAATTTTTCATCATTTCTAAATCTCAACAAAGATATTTAACATAGTTTAAACAATAAAAAATCAAAATCAAAACACACAATGCCAGAACTACAAATCTGGTGTTCAAATCAACTATAAAATAATAATCCTGTGCTTTCTAAATGAACAGAACTGTCTGAAAATGAATTAAATTATCAGTCAGAAATATTAAAGATTGCTCTATTTCCATTTAATATTAACTGATGATATATGCAGTAGTGGCAGCCATCTTTACTTGTTAAAAAACCAATCTACATATTTCCAATTTTATTTGTAAAACATCTAATGAATTAACATTTTTAGAATTTAAATATGAACAGACGCATACATCTGCATGCTTTTAATAATATAAAATCAAAAAGAAATAGACATTTTTAGAAATAAACATGGTGCATTAGTTGCTACCATAAGATGTGCTTGATTGGGGTGCTGTTGACGTTCGATGAAGAAAAGCGTGTTTTTGAACTGAGTTTGAATTAGGTTTTGGAAATTTTATATTTCCTTTGGTTATATTTGGTTTTTATAGTTTGATTTTTGGTGAATCATGTTTGCTACTCCACCTAAAGTGCAGACTGATGGTTTTACTTGTTAAAAAACCAATCTACATATTTCCAATTTTATTTGTAAAACATCTAATGAATTAACATTTTTAGTATTTAAATATGAACAGACGCATACATCTGCATGCTTTTAATAATATAAAATCAAAAAGAAATAGACATTTTTAGAAATAAACATGGTGCATTAGTTGCTACCATAAGATGTGCTACTAGCATAAAGAGAATGCAATGTAACTCTTTTATATATTTTTGATTGGGGTGCTGTTGACGTTCGACGAAGAAAAGCGTGTTTTTGAACTGAGTTTGAATTAGGTTTTGGAAATTTTATATTTCCTTTGGTTATATTTGGTTTTTATAGTTTGATTTTTGGTGAATCATGTTTGCTACTCCACCTAAAGTGCAGACTGATGGTTTTGTTTCTAGAAAGGGAAATTCACGTCAAAGATCGCCTAGTGATGCCTGGCTAAAATGCCAAGAATAGACTCCTATTTTACTGCTTCACAAGACTCATCTCATCAGGTTACATTATTTGAATTAAGAAATTTACTTTCTGAGAGTGTATGTTCTTTGAATGCAAGATTGGACTCAATTGAGGCAATGTTAAAAAATGTCGAATTATCGCAAGGTGACCTTGACAAACGTCTCGCAACGATTGAGCAAGAATTGTGTGACCATCGTATCTACTCTCAAGAGGTGAATTTAAATATGGTAAGAAATGAATTTTTGGTGGATAGCTTTTAAATGAAATCAAAAACAGGAACTTTGTTACTAAAGCTGTAGACATTCTGCAACTAATAATAGCAAAAAGACAACCTAAGCACTTTGCAGAAATAGATCTTTATTTCAGAAAGAAATGCTTTTGACCTTTCACAACAGGTCTTCATCAGCTAATTTAACATAAAACATTAGCTGATGAAGACCTGTTGTGAAAAGTTGAAAGCTTTCTTTCTGAAATAAAGATCTATTTCTGCAAAGTGCTTAGTTTGTCTTTTTGCTAGGAACTTTGTTGTTCGAAATTTTCCTTTTACTGATTTCAAGGTCAAGGCAGACCAAGTACTTGACTTTTTGGCTGAACTTATGCAGATGCAAGCGTCGGAATTTATTGAACAAATAGTACCTTGTAATGATTCTAATACTATTTTATTAATTACTGTAAAAAATTTGATTTATAAGAAAACTATTTTTAAGAAATTTTATGATGATGATAAAAAACTTGATAAATTTAAAAAACTGGTAATTTTTAATTTGGATCTGGATCTTTGTTTGAGATCAAGAGAATGTCGAAAATATTTAATAGACAATCTATCTAAATATCGTCAAGAAGATTCTAAGGCCCATGTTAGATCAGATTTATTGGTCTTGAATAACAAAAAGTTTTTTTACAGTTTTGTTTTAAATAAGCTAGTTCCAACTGACACTTTTTTAGCAAAATATCAACACTCTCTCAACAAAAAAGAGAAGTTAGAGATAGAGATGAAGATATAATACAAGTTCAATGTTTTAAGACTATCTTTTTAAATGTTCATGGTGTTAAGAAAAAAGTTTTGTCTGAGCAATTAGTTCAATTGTTAAGCATTTCTAATTTTCTTGCGCTTGGTGAAACGTGGGTATCTGATGACCGGAATATATGTTTAGGTGATAACTTTTCTAATTTGAAAAATGTTTTTGTAGCACCTGCAACTTCTTTCTCACAGGGTGGATGATTTAGAGGAGGTATAATATTAATTTATGATTAACAGTTGAATTTTCCGATTTTGTGGAACTCTAGTTTTACTATAGTTGGTGTATTGTCATTTAATGATAACCATTATTATGAAAAGATTCTGATAATTGTAGTTTATGCTTCTCCTAAATTGTGTTTTGATAAACTGTTATCAAGTCTAACTCCATTTGTTGAAAATGCTAATGTTGATGGAATGCTGATTATGATTATCAGTGATTTCAATGCTCATATTGGAGTTTTAATAGATTTAAAAGATAAAAATAGAATCCTATTTGATCAACGTGAATCTCTATGTAGGCAGAGAGACAACCATGGACAATTGTTGGTAAATTGGGCTGTTTCACTTAGTATTTTTATTTTAAATGGTCGATTTTCTTCTGATTTTCTAGCTAATATTATTTTTTTTTCAAAGAATGGTGTTTCAGTTGTTGATTTTGGATTACTCAGTGCAACACTTATTCCATATTTATTTGAATTCAGTATTATGAATGTAGTGCTTTCTGACTATTTTCCAATATGTATAAGTTTATATAGGAAAATATCTGATAATAATTGTGATTCCTTAAATCAGGCGTGTCAAACTCATTTTAATTCAAGGGTCATTTAATGAGCCTGTAAGATTGTGGCGGGGCCACATCACATTTAAATTTTTTTAAATTAAATTTTAGAGTAGGGATTCAGATATATAGATAGGATAATTAAAAACATTGTGTAATCAAATGAAAATATTACAAAAATATATAATTACTATATAATTGCTTTTAATTATACATGTTTTTAATTTAATTCATCGCTTCTATTAAACGTTAAAAGTCAGATTTTCTATATGCTAATGTTGATGGAATGCTGATTATGATTATCAGTGATTTCAATGCTCATATTGGAGTTTTAATAGATTTAAAAGATAAAAATAGAATCCTATTTGATCAACGTGAATCTCTATGTAGGCAGAGAGACAACCATGGACAATTGTTGGTAAATTGGGCTGTTTCACTTAGTATTTTTATTTTAAATGGTCGATTTTCTTCTGATTTTCTAGCTAATATTATTTTTTTTTCAAAGAATGGTGTTTCAGTTGTTGATTTTGGATTACTCAGTGCAACACTTATTCCATATTTATTTGAATTCAGTATTATGAATGTAGTGCTTTCTGACTATTTTCCGACATGTATAAGTTTATATAGGAAAATATCTGATAATAATTGTCTATCCAAAAAATACAGGTTCTCATTTATGGCTTTTTGTTTCTTGGTAATAAATTTTGCACAAAACGATATAGTACTTGCAGGAAAGCACTTAGTTTGTGTCACCGATCTGAAAGATCAGTGTCATCTGTATGTATAAGTCAATAAGGCCAATCAAAAAAAACTCGTGCAATTACATTTCATTAAAATCAAACTGGAAATCAGGCGTGTCAAACTCATTTTAATTCAAGGGTCATTTAATGAGCCTGTAAGATTGTGGCGGGGCCACATCACATTTAAATTTTTTTAAATTAAATTTTAGAGTAGGGATTCAGATATATAGATAGGATAATTAAAAACATTGTGTAATCAAATGAAAATATTACAAAAATATATAATTACTATATAATTGCTTTTAATTATACATGTTTTTAATTTAATTCATCGCTTCTATTAAACGTTAAAAGTCAGATTTTCTATACAAAAACAAAAGCTTTCCATTAGAATTTTATAAATTCAAATATCCATAACTATTTACATTTTTTTAAATAAGTTAATCACACAACAAATAAATCTTTAACAAGCTCATTGGTGCATTATTTATTAAAGAGGGATTGTTTGGAACTTAGTTATTGTATTTGTCTATCCAAAAAATACAGGTTCTCATTTATGGCTTTTTGTTTCTTGGTAATAAATTTTGCACAAAACGATATAGTACTTGCAGGAAAGTACTTAGTTTGTGTCACCGATCTGAAAGATCAGTGTCATCTGTATGTATAAGTCAATAAGGCCAATCAAAAAAAACTCGTGCAATTACATTTCATTAAAATCAAACTGTGTATAATAGTATATGACATAGCTACAAAGCAAGAGTTACTTCCTATTATCTCATAAAATAATGTTCTCATTTTCATTTTAGTTAAGAATGTTGGGGGCCACAAAAAATCACTTAAAGGGCCTCATGCAGCCCGCGGGCTGCTAGTTTGACATCCCTGCCTTAAATGAAATTAATAATGGTTATAAACAGTATAGATAAAAGACACAACTAGGTCCTTAATTAAATACAACAAAATCTAAACTAGCTTATAAGACCTTAATTTTATTTAAGGTCCTATAAGCTAGTTTAGATTTTGTTGTAAACAGTATAGATGGAATGTTTCCAGTCAAAAAGAATTTTGGGCTTATTTTTTTGTAAAGTGGAAGAATTTGGCTTGTATAACGGATTTATTTCTTTTGATGAGTTTGTGGATAAGAAGTCCATAAACAAAGAATAAACGACTTATATTTATAATTCTCTGTATTCTGAGGTTTTAAAATGTTATAGATGTGCTGCAATTCAGGCGAATTTTAAAAAACGAAAAATGAGTCAAACAGCCATTGCCAGGAATTTGTGGTTTGATTCTGATTGCTATGAGGCTAAACATAATCGGCGCGAATTTTAAAAAACGAAAAATGAGTCAAAGAGCCATTGCCAGGAATTTGTGGTTTGATTCTGATTGCTATGAGGTTAAACATAATCGACAGAGATTATTGCGAGTGTTGCGGAAAAGTTTGACAAATGAGAATCATCTCATTTTTATTTGTTCTTGTTATGATTTCAGACTGTTGTGTAACATGAAAAAAACATTTTATAAGAAAAATTTAATTAAAAAATTAATGGCTATTTTGAACACTAAACAATTTTGTAATATTATCAATAATTATCGTCATTTTTCTAGGATTTCAATTTTGGTGGATTTAGATCATGCCTTAATTTATTTCACAGCTCTCCATACAGATGTTATATATTTTTGATTGTACAAAATCATAATAAGTTTTATGCTTTACATAAATTTAAAAATTACATTTAACAGCATTAATGAGCAGAAATATTTTGTTAAAAGTAAAATGTTTTCAATGACAAGCTAATTTCCATCCTTGTCTGCAAGTTATCATCATCAAAAAATTTCAAAAGAAAACTGAAAGAATCATATAAGATTATCTTTGTCAGAAATAAGTATGATAAACCACACTATATTCCTAACAAAGATCATCTTATGTGTACAGGATATTCTGTTGAAGTGGTGACAAATTCAGAGGAGCAATAATAGGTATCAAGTGGAACCAAAATTGTCATGGAATATGCTATCACAAACATGTTTAGTCAGTGAAAATTTATCCAGAACTAAACTGATCTTTGAAATTCTACTGGAATATACCGGGCATTATTGTGTGTGTTACTCCTGATACTTCTATTATGTAAGGCGTATATCATATGTTTTGATTTAGCTTCATTAATCTTCATATTATTTGCAATAAACCAATCTTTAATTTTTTCAAATCATCAGAAAGAGCTTAATTATAATAATAATATTTTAGTTAAATACTGATTAAAGCAGTAAAGAAATTTTTAAATTTGAGCTTAATTATTTACTGTCATTTGTATATTAATTATTTACATTCAATATTTTAAAGTCATTTTCATAGGCAATAACTGTTGATTCTATATTTAACTTAAAAACTGGATTCATATAACATTTAAAGAGAAATGCGCTTATAGTTGAACCTTGCATAATGCTAAGGATTGGAGGAAATCTGATAAATAAACATCCTCCTGTATAATCTTGTATTTTCTCTTCTGTAAGTATTTAATGATCCAATAAATAAATATATATTCAATACAAGTATCTGTTGTTAATCATCTATATAGACGATTAATTACAGATATGTCGATATAGTCTATATCTTGCAACATAAACTTTCCATTGTTTATTATATGCTAAACTAAAATAATACATTATTTGAGCCGCTCACTTGTGAAATCAATTAACTCCACAAAACAAAAAGTAGAGAAAAATGATAAAATAATATACATTATTTTTTAAAATTCCCTCTAAAATGTAAATTCAAATAAACATTGTAGAACATCAAAATAAGACATAAATAACTGCTATCTTCAATATAAATAGGAGAAAATAAACCAAGCAATATGCATATGTATGCATGTATACATGCTATTCCGTTATATAATCATTCTATTATTCTATGTAAGTTCGTTATAGTAATTTTCGTTGATGATGATCAAAACATGGTCTAAAACGTTTCGAATTATAAATAAATAAACTTATTTCTGCTACATAGTGCTTGGTTTATTTTCTCCTATCTCATATAACAGTAACCGATTAATTATTTTTTATGACAAAATGAACAGTTTGCCATTATCATCTAATATATACCATTGTATAAAAAAATTACTACATATGACCGGATTGACTTAGGACCTGCCAGTTAGAAAGGAAGTCCGTCATAAGTTGATGACCAAGTGTACAGCTTATGTGTAGCTTATATATAAGCTACACATAACATTTAGACAATAACATTATAGACAATAACATTTGCTATGCAATAATTACAAAATGATATTTAAATTAAGCCTAATGTTAGACAATAAACATATGACCGGATTGACTTAGGACCTGCCAGTTAGAAAGGAAGTCCGTCATAAGTTGACGACCAAGTGTACAGCTTATGTGTAGCTTATATATAAGCTACACATAACATTTAGACAATAACATTATAGACAATAACATTTGCTATGCAATAATTACAAAATGATATTTAAATTAAGCCTAATGTTAGACAATAATAACACAGCACTACTTAGCAGTAAAGAAACAGACTTTTATTCATCAAACTTTGCTAATGTTTTCAGTCCTAGACCATCATCGGGCACAATTCCAATATTGGAATTGTGCCTGATGATGTCGGAGCAAAGTTTGATGAATAAAAGTCTGTTTCTTTACTGCTAAGTAGTGCTGTGTTATCATTGTCTAATATACGAGTTAAGCAGTTTACTGGATAGATTTTATAAGCCTAATGTTCTATTCTTTTTTGGATGTTCTTTATAACTTAAGAGAGATTTTATCTGAAAGTAAACAGCACTACTTAGCAGTAAAGAAACAGACTTTTATTCATCAAACTTTGCTAATGTTTTCAGTCCTAGACCATCATCGGGCACAATTCCAATATTGGAATTGTGCCTGATGATGTCGGAGCAAAGTTTGATGAATAAAAGTCTGTTTCTTTACTGCTAAGTAGTGCTGTGTTATCATTGTCTAATATACGAGTTAAGCAGTTTACTGGATAGATTTTATAAGCCTAATGTTCTATTCTTTTTTGGATGTTCTTTATAACTTAAGAGAGATTTTATCTGAATTAAAAATAAATTTTTGTTATTTTGGTCCTATTAAGCAAATTTATTTATCATTCTTCATTTCCAAATCTAGTTTACATTTTATATCTCATGTCAGATATAGATTTGCAATTTTGCTTATTTATACAAGGAAAAATTGCAGATCAATAATCTGCAAATATTGAGAAATTACTGTCATATAGTATATGTATTCTATAATATTTTGCATATTTTTGATATTCCATTATCAACCTGATAGTGTTTTCAATCCCAGGAAGTTGCATACCAGGATCCCAAGTGATTTTAGACATTACTGATCTCTGAATTAAGTAACTTCTAATCTTGGGATTTTGGGATTCTGGGATAATTTTATAAGATACATCACTATATATAAATTTTGCTTCATTTATTCACTATATTACAGACATTAATATTATTTAAATAAAAAATTTATATGCCTTCAATTAATAAGACTCAAAAATAGCACTTTTTGCAGTTAAGGTTAAAAACACATTTATTGCCTATAAAATGCACTAATGTTTTCGGTATTTTATTACACCATCTTCAGGTACGCTAGTTCATAACAGATTCAAACATTAAACAAAAACATTCTTAGAACATTTGTATTATCTACAAAAATTTAAATCTTAAAAATTGGAACATAAATATTATATTAAACGTCCAAACAAGGTTTCAATAGTACAAATGTTCTAAGAATGTTTTTGTCTAATGTTCGAATCTGTTATGAACTAGCGTACCTGAAGATGGTGTAATAAAACACCGAAAACGTTAGTGTGTTTTATAGGCAATAAATGTGTTTTTAACCTAACTGCAAAAAGTGCTATTTTTGAGTCTTATTAAGTATTAAAAGATTTTAGCAGTTCTCTTGAGAAAGTGAAATAAGTTATAATGCCTTCAATTTTTTATATTTTTCATTATAAAACATTTTTTTTATATTTATTAAATTATACAAAAAGAAATACAGAATTGTGAAGTCTCCATTGTACATTATCACCCCAATATTGCAATTCATCAATTTATATTTTTATAGTTAACAGTATGAACTTAATTTAATTATATAAAAATTAAAAATCTCAATATACATTATACAAAAGGAAAATATGAATTAATGCCTTCTCTATGTGACTTTAGAATTTACTGGTATTTCTTTGATTAAATTTACATGTTATTATTTAATCAACAACTGATCATAACATTGACAACGAGATGAATACAAAACACCCAAGTATCAAATCATTTGATCTGGAAGAAGAATCAACATTTCAAAAATGGAATCAGTGAATAACACCAAGCACTTGAAGCAGGACAAACACAAGTTTATTATTAGATATATATAAATTACATATACTAATAATAGAGCAGTCTTGTCCTGCTTCAAGTGCTTGGTGTTATTTACTACGTTAATAGAAGCAGCGGAACTATGTTGTTTAAAATTGCTTCAAGTGCTTGGTGTTATTTACTACGTTAATAGAAGCAGCGGAACTAGGTTGTTTAAATTACTTTTACTCTCCTACAACATAAATTATTTTCGTTAATTTTTGTAAATCCATAATAGGGACCCACTACGCACACAAAATGCAATCATTGGGAAATACTTTGCTGAAATTAGTCATAAATGCAATTTGCTAGTGTGCCATGAGAGGGACGATCTGCGGTCTATACGAGATGAATACAAAACACCCAAGTATCAAATCATTTGATCTGGAAGAAGAATCAACATTTCAAAAATGGAATCAGTGAATAACACCAAGACATGAAGCAGGACAAACACAAGTTTATTATTAGATATATATAAATTACATATACTAATAATAGAGCAGTCACGAGATGAATACAAAACACCCAAGTATCAAATCATTTGATCTGGAAGAAGAATCAACAACATTTCAAAAATGGAATCAGTGATTGAAATCATTTGAATTGTTTTAGAAATAAATGGAATCCAAAGTACTAACTATAAAAGAGCATTATTTCTCCATCATGCAGATGAAAGTTTACAAGAAATAGGTTCACACTCACTGAATCAAGGCAAGAAAATGAACTAAATGATGATGTCTATGAAACTTGTAAGCAGACATTGACAAAAATATTTCAACCTAAGGATTATATTTATGAATGGCAGGTCTTCTGTTCATTTCACAAAAAGAAAATTAATTAATAATTCAATTTGTTATATGCTTAAAAACTCAGAGCATTAACTGTAATTTTGACAGACACAAAAATGATATAATTATAGATCAGTTGACTGAAAAATGTAAGAAATCAAGCTGTTAGATGAATTAATAATAAAATATACAGAAAGCCATTTAACAAAGATAACAAAATAATAATTTGCTATTGGTGTAATTTAGAATGAATAAATCTAGTTTGAGAAATGTCCAGCAAAAAATAAAACATGCAAGAAATATGATATCCATGGATTTTTCCTTCATTTACGACTTTGTCGTAAATGAAGGAAAAATCCATGGATATCATATCTATAAAAGGGCATTACTTCTTTCCTTCATTTTCTTCATCCATTGGCTTTTCCTTCATTTACGACAAAGTCGTAAATGAAGGAAAAGCCCATGGATATAGTTATAAATTTATGAAGATGATCTATGTTAAAATACTGGAAACGGAAAATATTAAAAATACGAATAGACAAGTAGAACAGCAGAGTACATTCCAATCCATGGGTTTTTCCTTCATTTACGACAAAGTCGTAAATGAAGGAAAAATCCATGGATGCAATATAAAGGAAAAGCCCATGGATATAGTTATAAATTTATGAAGATGATCTATGATAAAATACTGGAAACGGAAAATATTAAAAATACGCATAGACAAGTAGAACAGCAGAGTACATAACAACAAGGCTGCCCCCAAAACCAACAGACATCTAAATATCTGCCAGTACCATCATTAACTAGAGAAATATCTGCTCTAAATAAGTTAGCAAAGAATTAAGGGCTGAAACTAGCATATAAAAGCAATGCTACAGTTTTCCAATGCATGCGAAACAACAAGGATCCTTATCCGCCAGATCAAAGGGCCGGGGTTTATGTGTTGCCCATATTCAATGAAGATCTGAATAAACATGATGAATACTTAGGATTAACTACAAGGAACTTAAAAGATAGAATCCAGGAGCACAAAGCCGATATTAAAAACGGAAATTTAAGAACAGCATTGGCAGAAAGATCCTATGAACATAGTATACAAATCAAATGGGATGACGCGAAAATCATAAAATCTTGTAGTAATTTAAAAGAATGCTTAATATTTGAATCATTGGAGATAATACAAAGAGGGCAATATAAAAACGTCATTATCGGACAAACAAGTAAAGATATTTCTACAGCGTGGCAGTACGCCTTGAGGAAAATTGGAAGCTGATAACGCAGTTGTGTGGTACTTAATAACTTAAAGTATCTGTGCAGACTATTTAATTTAATTTTAATTTTGTAAATATTTCTACAAATATTCGTAGATTTTTTGCATACCGGATAAAAAATATATCCAGTAAAAATAAATTTTATATACATTGTACGTATTATATATAAACTACACTGGTATTATATTTTAACAAAGTTATAGTCACAATAATAAGTTTTTTAAAAGTTTATGTTCCATTATATGATGCTAGTTCCAAAACAAACTAAAAACTTTTGGCAAGTGAAAATAAAAAATAATAATAATACCATCGATTTCAATCTTGAAAATATTTTTTTAAATAAGTTAATGCAGTATATATTTCAAACGTTAAACAAAAGTTTGGTTGCTAAACAGTGTCAGAGCATTGGGAGAACAAGGCCGAACGCAAAGAATTAAGGTTGATTCCCACCATAGATTTATTATACTATAGTTCCGACTAGCCGCTGCAGAAAGGGGAATGGTTAAAAACCATCACAGATAACAATTTCGCTTTCAGGTTCCCACAGTTGCGGAAAGCTTCGCTTTCCCCAAGAATCTTAGTGCTGTTCCCATGATTCATTTTGTGTAAAACAAAATGGATGCTAAGCAATGAAAGGCACTCACTGTTTACGAAATGATGTTAACAGCTGCAGTAAATGAGGAAACTGAAACAAAATCAAGGAAGGGAAAATGCTGGATCGAAAATATAAGAAAGTTTGTGTTACTAATATTCTACTGCAATTTAGCACTATTATTTAAAGGATTATTATTGAAATGCAGTAAGTTAAAATAGTTGTTTATAGTTAGCAGGGCACTCACTGTTTATGAAATCATATTAACAGCTGCAGTAAATGAGGAAACTGAAACAAAATCAAAATCAACTGAATCAAAATCAACAAGATCTAAAACATTTATAAGAAGAAATACGAACAATGTTTCTATGCAATTTTGATCAAAGAGATGAGATTTAATAACAAAGAATCTCGCCATCTTGACATTTAAGGTTGCCAACAATTCATCACAAAATGCATGGATTTTATTGGTGGATGTTATCTCGACAGATTTTACTGTCACGGAAAAGTTGAGTTATCTAGACATTGGACGGTAGCGATTTTTAGGCCGTGGTATGACGTCAAAACTGTACTGTCGCAGAAAAGTTGAATCTATCTAGACATTGGATGGTAGCAATTTTTAGGCCGCGACATGACGTCAAAACAATGCTGCTTTCGTCACGCGTGTATTTTTCGTACTGTCGCAGAAAAGTTGAATCTATCTAGACATTGGATGGTAGCAATTTTTAGGCCGCGGCATGACGTCAAAACAATGCTGCTTTCGTCACGCGTGTATTTTTCACCGCGGTTCCATGCTAGTGGGAATCAACTTTTAGACGCAGTCATCGAGTTATGGTCTCAGTAGAGTCTCATTATATTTGCATTTAATCATCTTTTACTTTGTTTAATATAATAAATTATTTATTTTACAAAAGCCTTATTCCATTAATATCCACATACTATAACAGTAACCGATTAGCCTAATTATTTTTTATACCAAAATGAACAGCTTGCTGTTATCATCTAATATATACCATTGTATAAAATCTTACGACAATAGGAATTTAGTTAAGTATCTTAGATGACTAAAGAAAGATCTTGACTAAAACCAAAAAAATTATTGAATAAAAATTGGTTAGCCAAACTTTCATGTAGGCAGTATCGCACCTATCCTACACCTCTCTCAAATGATCCTTCCAATTTAGTGATTTTAAAAGATGTAAAAATATAATTCTATCTTTGAAGGGTAAATTCAAAAAATGTCTTAAGCATAATATGACTCTTATAAATGTTTGAATTGCATTATTGCCTGATTTACATTAGAATATGGAGTTAATCGAATTGGCTTTCTGAAATAAATTAATTATTATTTCAATGGCCAAAAAAATTTTGTCATTTAGTGGTGTTAAGTCTAACTATTAGGAAAATTTTATTTTATTATAAATAGTTAAGAGTCAACCAAGTACTGTGACACTAATATTTTAAAAAATTCAAAAAGTGGAGTTAATTGATTTGGCTTGTGAACGGCTCATTTCATATTTTAACTTTTTTTTTTTATATTTTGGTACAGATATAAACTGTTAGTCAAAATGCAATATTTTTATTTTTGTTGTATTTGGGATTGCTGTATGATGTAAACATGGAGATTTTCTAATGAAGTTTGTATAATAATCAGTAATTCTGATAAACAAACAAATATTGATGACTGTTATGCATTTACCTAAGAGAGAAGATTGGCAGTTCAATGATTATTGTGTGTTCAATGCATTCTTCATTTCATTAACAAATAATTAGTTAATCATGATGAATTTCTTTTGTATGTTTTTATTTTTTATTTATTATTTGGATATTTCTACTGGAAAAATTCATTTATTTCTATTTGATATAATAAGGATTTATTCTTTTAAATTAGACTATGAAAAGTTTGTTTTGACACCAGTCATGAGACGGCTTCAAATTTTAAAAAAGTTAAAAAGTAAAAAAAATCTTTTTTAGAATTGAGGTAATATGGTATCCACTTACATTTTGTTTCAGATATTAAAAATTAATTATTTGTTATGATGGAAATGAAATCACTGTACAGTATTTACTGTATGGTATGGTACTGTCCATTTCAGATTGCACTATGTTGTCAGTTTTGGAATGGTGGTCAATACATTTTATGGAACATTGGTACATTATAATGGGGAAGGGATAGCAAAACTGATTATACATTATAGCAAAAATACATTAAATGAGTGTCTGTTAAGCAAGATATACCTGTATTTGGTAGCTAAAGATGACTTTATATGAATTGAAAATGCTTCTCTTGATAATTAAGTCTTTTTTTTTAAAACTTAATTTATTAATTACAGAAGCAGAATTATCAAATCCTTTTATTTTTTAGTTTTCCTTATTATAGATGCTTTATAAAATATATAAGATTTGTAATTAATATAAAAATATTTAAATTGAAATTTCCAAATTATTTACAGGTTGACACCCATGTTCATGCTGCTTCCTGTATGAATCAGAAACATCTGTTACGATTTATAAAGAAAACTTTAAAAAATCATGCTAATGATATTGTATGTGAAGAAAAGGGAAGAAAAATGACATTAAATCAGGTTATTTGTTTATTTGGAAATTTTTATCACCATCCTCCTATTTATAATTTTAGTATAATTCATGTTTTTTCTAATTTCCTCTATATAAATAAATTAATCTTAAAAATATTATTAATTAAAGCACTTTATGCAGTTGGTATATATAAAATCTTTTATTCGAAGTATTTTCGGTTAGTATGATAATCATCTTCAACAAAAAATACTGGATTACAATTGAATTTGTTTAAATTATATTAATAATTTAGAGATTAACTAATATAATAATATTAAATAATCTTTAAACTGATATGACAATAAAATAGAAAAATCGACAGATTATACAAATTGAAGAAAAAAGACTAAAATATCTTATTTTTCATAAAATATTTTAGTGAACAGTTTTCAAGTGTCACAAAACCTAAAAGCTAAAATAAATATCTTATCTTATTTAACTTATAAACTAATTTAAAGCACTAATAAGCAATCCTATATTTTTTCTAATAAATCAATTTAATACAAGTAACGTTTTCAGCTTTTAAGCCATCTTCAACTCTTACAATCCATTTAAGTTATGGAACATGATACAAAATGCTAAAATTGAAGTGTGGGATTCTAAAATGATTTCAGTCCATTTTGATCATTTTTTTATTTGATGCAAATACATACTCCTATTGAAGTCATCTATCTTATTAAAGGGCAGTTTGTTCCCAAAACCATGCCAACCAATGTGCACGGGACACTCGAATCCCGCTTTGCTTTTGAAAACTTGCTCAGTCCAGAGAGCAGTAACGATGAAAACTTGCTCAGTTCTTTGTGCATGAGCAGAGTGTTTTCCTAATCCTGCCATCAGGGTGGTAAAAACAAACTGCTATTACTGTTAACTATAAATTTGTTATGGGAATTTTTGTCATGTTTATTAAAGGGAAAAATTGTTATATTGGTTATTAATTTTCATGTTAGAAGCACTTGAAATGAAATCAAGTTTAAGTTTCTGGGGACTTTTTTATCTATTGTTAAAAGGAAAGTTGTTTTTCTGAATTTTAGTAGTTCCTAATTTGGAATAATTAAATACTTATTCTGGCCCTTTCCCATGATTATAATGTATTCATAGGGAAGGCCAGAATTTCTCCACAAAGTAATAAAAGTAATGTTTGAACTTCTCCATGAATACATTGTACTCATGTGGAAGTTCAAACATTACTTTTTACTACAGTCGATTCTTGTTATTCATGGTAGTTACATTCTGTAAATTCTTCGTGAATACTGAACCATTGTTCCTATGGAAAATATAGAATTAGAACAGTATTTTCGGCAATCAGTGATAATCTGTGAATAAGTGCGAAAGTGTCACGAAAATTGAATTTGTGGTTATAAATAAATTTTCGGGAATAGTCGAATATGTGAATAGAGAATCCGCGAATACTAAGAATCGGCTGTATTTTAATACTTAAATCAAAATAAATTTAGTTTTTCCTTTAATGAAGAATGAATGTAATTGAAAATACATTTGATCCTTGGAATTAGCAAGTTTCCATTAACACCATTATATTTAGTCATCGTATTGGAAAGTCCAGACCGACATCTGGGCCTTCCCTCGAGTCTCGACCCATCCCCCTCTCCCTAACTTCAGTTCTTGGCGAGGACCAAAATGTTATATCCACGTGAAAATCATTCCTTTTCACCCAGTCCAAGAAAAAACATACTGCGGTACACAAACACTCCATGAAATATTAGAAACTCCTTTATTAGTTTAAACAATAAGTAGAACTTACAAAACTCCAAGTTACTAATAATAATTCCCATCCTGTTATCCAAATAAAATGTCCAGCTAAACATAAACACTTGACGAGCACTTCGACGAACAGTCACACCAACCAGGATGGGAGACCGGACTCCCTCTATCGGCATACAATTTATCTACACTTAAAATTTACATTTTGCAGCCACGTATTTTTCCTTTTCATAATAAACATCATCCACCCTATTTAAAATTAATACCTAGTAATTATAATATTACATTTCCATTAAACAATTTAACTATCTATCATTTTAACTTTAAAGAACAAAATGAAACATAGTCCGCAGAAACGAAGATGGCTGCACTCATCCAACGCCGACTACAACACAGAAACACCAGGAAAAAACCTCGTAAGTAACATTTTCTTTCTTTCTCAAGAGTTGTCCACCTCCACATCACTCATAGTGTATTTAAAAACTCATGATGACTGATTTCAAGATTCTACTGAGAAGTGCATGTATATGAAATTAGAAACACGATATCTGATAGTAGATAATCATTCACATAAGAAATACTTTCTCAATTCATACTTTGCTTCTCCTGAAAATGAATAAAAACGAACTGAATGCATTTTGGGATCACTCTCTTCAATTCTAGAACATAAACTTTATACAAACTTTTCATGTTTGTATTCTTAACTAAAATAATATTTAAGTACATGTCATTTCAGTTAAATTTTAACATAAATTATTTAAAATAGTGTGTTAAAAATTGGAAAGCATTTTTGAATTTTAAATGTTTAAAATTGTATTTTAAGTTGTAGAATTGTAGTGTTTTGTATCGTGTTTCATAACTTAAACGGATTGTAAGAGTTGAAGATGGCTTAAAAGCCGAAAACGTTGCTTGTATTAAATTGATTTATTAGAAAAATATAGGACTACTTATTAGTGCTTTAAATTAGTTTATAAGTTAATTAAATATTGAAAAAAGCTGTAAGTTTTTGACTTTTGTAAATATCTTATTTTATGAAAAATAAGATATTTATTTTTCATAAAATAAGATATTTATTTTAGCCTTTAGCTTTTGTGACATTTGAAAACTGTTCATTAGGTAAAAATTCTTTAAACAAAATTTTGTTTTCCATTAATTCCAATGTAAAAATTATTGATGTTATGTTGTATTTTAAAAAGCCAGGACCATTTTATTTATTATTGTTAAAATATTAAAATAAATGCAATAATACATACAATATTTAGACTATTTCTTGTCATTCAGTTTTGAATTTTCAAGCTACTAAATGCCAAATGATTTTGTATATAAACATAATGTTGCATTATTGCAACATCACAGCATACAAGCTGCAAAGTCGTAAATTTTAACAAATATCAATACTATTAATTACAACTAAACCTAATGGTTCTAATGACTCTGCAATCCAGAATTTGGCCTGAGCTCAGGTCTTTAACTAAATTCTAACTCAAAAATAATTAACTTCACAACAATCTAAACAACAATGTAACGTCTAATCGATGAAACAAAACAGGAAACCAGAAATCAGAACTTACAACTAAAAGTACCAATTAAGTGTTAGAACTAGAATGAACAATGATGTTAGAAACTTATACTAATAAACTGAATTTCTCAAAACAAGTTAGATAATAAAAATTATAAATTTATTAGATTCCAAAACCTTAACAAAAAGTGTTAACAAATGCTTTATTGGAACTATAATAAAGCAACAATCAGTTAACTAACTAAACTTTTTTAATCCAACTCAATTATCAAAACAACTATTCACAAGAACAAATCTTAAATACTAATTAAATCTACTACCTCCACCACCAATACAAACTTCAAACAATTGTAGACCTTTACAAGAATTCTAATGTTGTAGAAAGTTATATGAACTGCCTATAACACTATTTTAATAACTAATATAGAGCACTATTGGCAGTAATGACTTCAAAACTATTTTATTTTACAAAAACAAAGTACTTTCGGTCTATCTACTAGACCCTCTTCAGCGTTACATTAATTTATTACGATAAGTTAATGTAACGCTGAAGATGGGTCTAGCAGATAGACCGAAAGTACTTCGTTTTTGTAAAATAAAATAGTTTTGAAGTCACTATTGCCAATAGTGCTCTATATTAGTTATTAAGAATTCTAATATCACTTAGCCCACCGTACATTGATACAACACCTCCTTGAGTCGTTTGTTGCGTTGGCTTTTATATCGAGTGACGTACAGTCTCGTGTTGCTTCATTTACATAAACACGTAATAAGTTTAAATTTATTAGCTTACAGAGTTATCAATTCATGTCATCCTCTTTACAATTTAATTATATACGAACAAAACATCAATACAAGATCATTCTTATATTCTCATATCGGATCAGTGGTAAAACTTATTCAGATTAGATGACATCATTAGCCGGGACAACTCTTCAGGATGACAGTTTCCGATTCTGTAACACATGATTTTGAAATATCGAAATGGAGAAAGTGGAAGTAAGTCAACTCTTAAACTAAAATATAATACGTTAGATAATATTGAAAATAACGATGAATAATAAAAAAGCATAATAAAATAATAAACAGGATAGATCAGAATTAACCCCTTCACACTCCTTCCCTTGTAAAATAAGGAACTGCGTAGCATTTCCTTTAAATTTTGTCCATCAGAGCTCACCCGTTTACAAATTCTGTAAACTTTCCATGCCTCACTGATATCAAATTAATAAAGTTTCTCTTTTTTCTATGAGCACTTAGTTGATTCTTAAAATCTAACATGTGGAGGTTAATTTCTTAACAAAATACTACATTATATCCATAAAAGGATGCTTGATCAATATCAATCATTTGATGACTTGAAATTCCTTTTGAAGGCTGTAAGAGACTTTTCCTTTTTCCCCTTGTTAATTTTTAAATTTTGTTAGTATTTTAGTAATAATCTCTTACAGTCATTGATGAACAATATTTAAAGTTCCAAAATGTTTCAATGACTCAACCTTTTTGAATTTACAATTATTACGGCTCAAAAGAAAATCATAAGTATACAACCTATCTTCTTCGAGGTAGAAGTCCAGCGAGTTGACGATAATCCACTCTCTGTGTTGGCATAAGCTGTCGGGTCGGTACATTGGAACTTTTAGTGACTTGCATACCAGAAACTGTTCTCTGACATCGCTATCTACTGGTGCTGCAGGTCTTGCACCACCAGCGTCTCTGGTGATGTTCCTCACTGGGTGCAATGATCTATTATACAGACAGTATTTCTTCAAATTGGTGATACGTTGACAGCCATGAATAGCACCACAAACTGGATCCTTTAATTCATAGTTGAGTGGAAATATCACTTTTGAAATTTCATAAGGTCCTGCCCACTTAGGTGCCAATTTGATACTGAATTGTATACGGGCAGAAGAAATAGGATGAGTTTTTAATAATACTAAGTCACCTACCTGAAATGTTTGCTGTCTATGATGACTATTATAATGCTGTCTTTGTTGATTCTGTGCGGAAATGATGTTTTGTTGGGCCGTATTCATAATCTTTTGTAATTCTGTTAACTTCTCTTTAACAGAAGTTGGTGGGTTAGGGTACTGTGTTAGGCAGTCCCACGGAAGCATGATTTCATGCCCAAGGTGCAGTCTTGATGGTGTATATTGGATAGAATCTTGGATGGTTGAACGAATAGCTAAAGCCAATTCCGGTAGGTGAACATCCCAATCTCGATGATTCTTATGTATATGCTAACATCATGCAGCCTAATGTATGGTTAACTTGTTATGTCATGTTATACTAGGAATGATACGGAGTGGTGAACAAATATTTTACCCCCAAACTGGGTGCAGACTTCAGCCATCAAGTGTGAAATGAATTGAGGTCCATTATCGGAAACTAATGTTTTAGGCAGTCCATACCTGCAAAAATATTCATTCACAACATATTTTACTACAGTTTCTGCCTTGATATCTCTCAACAGAAACAGTTCAACCCATTTACTAAAATAATCAGTTACTACTAAAATATACTTATTATTCTTCCTAGACCTCGAATAGGGGCCAAGGATATCAATACCTACTTGATCGCCGGGTTCCGTAATTTGTGCACTTTGCATTAGTCTGGCCAGACACTGATGATCAAATTTGACGGTTTGACAAGTATGACAAGATAGGAAGTATTCTTTTATGTCTTGCGCCATGGCTGGCCAATAACATCTTTGCTGAACCTTCTTCATAGTCTTTCTGACACCCAGGTGGATGGATGATCATGTAGTTCTCACAGTACAACATCTCTAAGATTCCTTGGAATCACAGGTCTAAAGCTTCCAGATTGATCTGTTCTCCTTATATAGTATAGAATGTCATTAGTCAAGATATAATTTCTTGACTTACCTATAATTTTTGCAGCTAGTTGTGGGTCTGGAAGTAGACTTCTGGTCGCCAGATATTCATACAATCCTTGCCACTCATCATCATTTCATTGTTCATTAATCAATTTGCTTTTTCCAGAGATGGAGAGGATTGTGCAGATGCGAGAACAATAGTCATCTTTCTTTTCGTTATCGTCAGTTGGATTGGGAGATCTGGATAGTGCATCCAGTAACTGATTCTCAGTTCCTTTGATATGCTTTACTGAAAAATTAAATTCCTGTAATCATAATACCCATTTCATTAACCTACTGCCCTGGGTCCTGAGATGAGCTCTTGAGTCCTTTGGACAACTTCCGGTGTCCTTGATGATTTCCCCCTGGAATGGCTTTTCCTTGCCGGGTTAGCAGAACCTTCTTCAGACTTCTCTGAAGCCGCATATCTAGCAGCAACATCATAAACCGTCGATCTTGGATAGTTAAAGAACCAAATTATTTTGGAAGGTGAACATCCAGCGCGAAGACCTTCTATTATCGCTGCTCTCCGATTATATTCTGCACTCGATCTTAACTGATCACCTATTTTGTACTTATCCTCAAACGCATCGTCTGACTGGCTTACTAAAACGTCAGCAGCATCGTAGCACTGACGTAAAATATGGTGGGAAATTCAAATTGAAATTTGTCCGGATTTAGCTGACGCACCCTGTATACCTATAATTACTGTAACTGATTGATCGATCGGCAAACAGCAGCCTTTACATATAACCTTCTTTCTCTTCTAAAGTGTACTGATTTGAAAATAAAAAATTCCTTTTTTAAATTATTCTAACCAACCTGAATTCACAGAAAACTAATTCATCTGTTCAGAGAAAATGTTTGCCTTTCCATTAAAATTAAATTAATTAAAAGTAACTGGAAATAGGCAAATTTTGCAACCTTGCTTGCTTGAATTATATTAGAAGTGCATCCTCTAAATTTTCGAAATTTGTCATTCTCATACATCTCTGATTTGGTTTAAATTTGTTAATTTTGTAACTTTTTATATTATTATCTCTATCAGCAGCTTGAAGTTGTTCAACTTTAGTTTTAAGATCGAGAAAGTTCTCTTTATTTGCATTTCTTTCCATTTTTTAACTTCCTTTGTTTGAAAAAGATGATTACAAAAAGCATTTCAACTGTCGTCTACCTTTGTAAACAACACACTACTATAGTTTCAATTTTGAAATGTGAAACCAAAATCAAAATCAGTGAACAATACTATACTTGTAACAGGTGCAGTTAGTGTTCTTACCCCTTCTGATGAAGTGGAACAAGCCTAATGACTGTTTATTTCAACTTGAGGGGAAATTTTATGTCACTGGTGGTTTAAATGACATTTAAATTAATTTTAAAATAAGTTTTAATTCTTTGTAGGACATCATTTTTTTTGTTATAACCAATGTTTATGAATTATCCCTTCCTCCATTCGTAATAATAGTGTTTAATATAATGTTAACCTATGGACATCAGTCTAGATTAGTGGTCTCCAAACTTTTTTGACTGAGTATCCTAAGACTGAAAAAATAAATGGCGCGTACCCCAACTGATTGAGCAGATATCTATTGTAATTGGTGTTTTAAAGAGGAAATAAGGCCTTATGTAATATCCAAAAAAGCTATAATTGAACA
>AYEL01089158.1:0-33959 GCA_000484575.1 Olivierus martensii | reverse complement strand
ACAACTCCACGGCTATCAATAAAAACGATCCCACTCTCATACCTTCAGCCTGGAAATGGCTTATGAAGAAAAGTCCACGATCCTAATTTTGTCACTTTTATTTGTACTTTATTTATTTATTCATTTTGTATATTTATTTTTATTATTTTTTCTTATTTTTATTTACTAAAATTTAACATTTATATATTTATTTATATTTAATTTAAATTTTAATATTTTGTACTGCAATTTGTATTTTTTAAATTGTATTCCATTAATAGAACACACTAATACGTTTGACTGAAGATGGCTATAGAATAGCTGAAAACGTTATCTCAATAAAGTTACGTTAATTTCCTACTTTTGTGCTGAAATTAAGTTTATTAATCATCAATAGTAGGATGGATTATTATACGTTAACAATTTAATCGAATAAAATATTGGAATATTCTATTTTCTGACAAATCATAAAAAATTGTATTTAACTTTTCCTTTCAAATAATAAATATTTTATAGTATTCAAAGCAGTAAAATATATTTAGTACTAAAATATATTTTATAGTACTAAAGCAGTATTCTTTGGGTTATAGTCCACAGGTTTGTTGTAACAACTGACAACAATGAGTTAATGTTTAAGATACAGCAAGCTCGAAACTGTTCTAAATGATAATTTTTATGTATTATTACATAATCAATTTTATTTCTTCATAACCAAAGTTTATTGGAAACTTTGGTTATTCCAATAATACAGAAACAGCTAAATGCAAAACAAAATAACATGTTACTAATTCATAAACACAAAAATTAGGCAAAATAATATGAGTTACACCTAAGAAGATTATATTATATATATAAATTTAAATATATATATATAATTTTGTTGTTTAAATAAACTAGGTCAGAAAGGTGGAGCACTAGCATCAGCAGTATATTCATTTTTACAGCATGGAGATCCTGATATCAGAGATTTAATCAAACATATTCTTACAATGGTAATAAATGCTGAAATTTTTGATTTATTAACATAATTCAATTAAAACTTTCAAATGATAACAGGTTGTTCAACCTATTTATCGGATGCTTAGTTGTTGGATATTTTGTGGAGAATTGGAAGATACATATGGAGAGGTACATTAATTTAAAATATAAAAAATTTTTTCCATATTACATTATTATTCCAACCTTTATTTGTGTTGTTATGATGACCAATTTTATTTTAAAAATTAAGTAAAAATAATAGAAGAAAATTTTTAGTTTTTTGTAGCAGCAAATGCTTCAGTTCCAGATAGTATTCTCTGGCAAGAAAAATATAGTCTTCGCAAAGCAATGGTTCCAGCATTTTTTACTATGGAACAAGCAAGAAAGGTAATTTAATATATTTTTAATATAATTATTTACTTAAATAAGAAGAAAGTTTTCTTTTAAAATTTTGTAAGTTTTACTTTTTAAAAATAGCTTGATATATAATTTTAAAATTTTAGATAATGTCAACAGGAAAAGCTATAAATTTTCTTCGACAAGTTTGTAATGATCATACATCTGTTAAAGGAAGAGAAGTAGCTAAGGGTTCTCTGGATGCTAGTAATGGTAGTATGATTTTTAAATCGAATATTTTTAACTACATAACATATAAAATACAGAAACATAATAGTTCAGTTACTATATTTCAATGACATGCAACTGAAGCACTTTTTAGTAGGAAAAGTTTTAATTTTTTAGTACCAAATGTAATAAATACACTCAATTCTATTTTTATATGATAGATATGTTTCTGAAGAATACATGTAAAAAAATATATCGTATCTATGGAAAAATAGAAGAGTGGTTCTAGACCTAAAAAAATGTGCAATCTTTATTTCATAAAGATTGCACATGTATATAAAAATGTATTATATAAAGTAAATTATCATTTGAAAAGAAAAATAACATGTTACTAATTCATAAACACAAAAATTAGGCAAAATAATATGAGTTACACCTAAGATGCAAAGTTGCGAATTCTAACGAATACCAGTAATATTAATTATAAACTAACCTAATGGTCTAATGACTCTGCAAATCCAGAGTTTGGCCTGAGTTTAGGTCTTTTTCTAATTCCTAAACTAAATATAATCAAATCCAAACAATCTATCAAAACTTAACGTCTAACTGGCAAAAAAAAACAAAACAACCGGAAACTTACAACTAGAAGTATCAATTAAGTGTTAAATCTAAAATGACAATAACAATGTTAGAAACTTATACTAATAAATTCTCAAACAAGTTAGATGACAAAAAATATAAATTTATTAGACTCAAAACCACTTACAAAAGTGTAAACAAATCTTTAAACGATAATAAAGCATCAATTAAGTAACCAACAAAACTTATTTAATTAAAATCCAAATAATCAAAAATCAAGTTATTCACAATAACTTGATTTTTGATTATTTGGAATTTATTTAAGAAATTGCAAATATAATGTTAGAACAAAAATAACAAAAAGAAGTTAGTGCACTTAAACTATAAAGTGAATAAATACTAAAAAAAAATTAAATAATAAAAATAGTCTATTAAATTTGCAAAACACATACAAAAGTATTAACAAGCTTTATTGAAATACTAATAAAGGCAACAATTACTACAAGCTAGTAAAAATTATTTGTTTTAATTATCAAACAAAAATCCAAGAAAACAATAAATTTATTAAATAATAATCCAAATATCAAAGAAATCTTAACACATTGCTGTCCAGCATCATCATATGACATACAAGTTGTTGGAAATTACACTTACTGCCAATATTGTATATTATACGATTCTGTTTAGAACTGTATTCATCAAGCTTCCCCATGCAATTTTCACATTGTTCTATTTGTATGTATGGTTCTGTTGTTTTGTGTTATTTAACACAAGTTTTGTCTTCTAATATCAAAAGTTTGATTTTTTATAATTTTTTTATAAACAATAATAAACAATACAATATTTAAAAATGCATGAAATATTTATAAAATTTAATTTAATCTGCATTTAATGAATATTAATTTGCTTATTATATAGAATTTATTACATTCCTAGTAAAATGTGATTACTTAGTTATAATAAAATATACATAAATTTTAAAAAATGGAATTTTTCACTTTTTGCTGTTACAGTATAGAGCCAGGGGTGGGCAATTATTTTCTTCTGAGGGTTGGATAAACAATCTTCAAGATGAAGTGGGCCGTATAAAAAATGAAAATTACCTAAGGGCGAATTTAACCTTACAGCGCCATTATGTAATTATGAAATGAACTCAGGTTCAAGCAAGATTGATTCTTGCACAAACATATTCCTCTCACCATCCTACAGGATAAGAATAATGGTTGTGCCAATTTAACTGCACACATTCTTGTCAATCTGGCTAATGTGTGTAGCCACTTTTGTGATACACAAAGAATATGTTCATGTATCAATATTATTTTTAAAATATACTTTTCTTGTGTTATTTTCTTAGTTTTTGTTTGTTTGCAAAGAGTTCAAAAGCATCCATAGAAACTACAGTCGAAGCCGGTTATAAGGGAATCGAGGAGACCTACACTTTTTGTCCCTTATATCTGAATGCGCAACAAATCGGCACGTCATCAGGTGGGCAAAGTAAACATTGAAGAGTTTTTTTAATTAGGGTTGTTATTTTGGCTTTAACTGAATATTGGTTATATGAGTTGTGTAATTATTTGATTACCGGTTATGGATCTTGTTCTGTGGTATACATAAAATGGGAAATAATTAATACTAGATATTACCTGCTCATATAAATGAGCAGAAATCCTGTCATTTAATCTCATAAACTTGGAGTAAAACTCTAAAACTTCTATGAATTTATCATAGATTTTAAGGAATGGAACTTATATAACACATTATTAAGTGATGCCATTTTAGGGTACAGTGCCACCTGCGGATTTTTGTCTTTTTAGAGGAACTACAATTTTAATTTAATTTATTCATTAATTTTTAAATTATTAATAATGACAAAAATTTTGCGGTCGGGGAATAGAGAGAGAAAAAAGCAACAAATTGGCTATTTATGATGTTTTATTATTTTTAAATAAATTACATTGATGGTCGGCCGAGGTAAAGCAGGATGAAAAGTAGGTCATTACAAGAAAGAGTACAGAAAAATGAAAAATTATCTCCCTTATAGCCGAATTTTCCATTATATCCGAATCCACTATATCCGACGAAAAATACACACAAAACATAGGTTTTTTGTCGGGACGGATGCATTTGTCCCTTATATCTGACTCCCTGATAACTGGCTTTGACTGTGCTTTTTTCATTAGAAACATTAGAAAATAATTCGTTCTATCAATTAATAAATTCAGATAATTTTCTTTAACAACATTAGTATTTTATCAAACTGATTGATTGCTAACAACCTATTACATCAGAATATTACAGAAAAATGACTAAAAATTAATAATTAATAAAATAATGACTAAAAAATTAATAAAATGACTAAAAATTAATAAAAGAAAAATTAATTACCTAGGTAATTAATTTTGTAAAAACAAATTTACAACTTAATGAGAATGGTGAAATTTACTATGTTCATGGTTAATTATATCATCAAAATTTAGAGTAACTTGGTAGTGTATGTATCCATTATTTTACACCACAGAATATTCATTATTTTATCTTTTCTTTTTGAGTAGAATTTTACAAATACAAACTCTGAAACTGTAATGTTTATGTACTGTAGTTTATGCGGCGGGCCATATAAGATGCCTTCGCGGGCCATCTTTTGCCCACCCCTGGTAACTGCTTTTGTTTGTTTTTTCAATAATTAATTACAAATTCATGAAATATAATAAAAGATTCATTTCTTTTCTGTTATATGAAATAAATCCTCTTGATTTTTAAGAAAAAAAACCCAAAAGTAACCAGAAGTAGACAGGTAAGACAACAGACAGATCAAAAAACATCATTAAATGATTGTCTATTTGCAATAATGTAAATTTCATTCTACTGCATCTTGGGCAGGCAGCAGTATGTTAAATTAATTGATCTACTAAATCTCCACTCACATTACAAGAAAATACTTAACCATCAATTGACAATTCAATAATATCATTAATCCTAATTTTGCTTTTGATTCACACTATCTCAAACTTCATCAAAGTCAGATATCTTCTTAAGCTAAATTTAGACAATTTAGACCATGCGGTGTTGTATGCAGAATGATGCATGCCTCAATGTGCAATAGCCGCATGAGGCATGCAACTTGCTTGTTTGCAATATTCTTACCGGTTGGATATCAACTGAAAAAATACATATTCTATACTATTCCAAAGACATATTGATGACAATTATGTCTCTACACATTAATAAGAACACACACACACACACACACACACACACACACACACACACACACACACAGGATATATTGCAGAAAATGCCAACACAAAAACAGTTATCATTTCAAATGACAGAAGGAAAAAAAGAAAATGTTTTGACTCTCAAATATTTTGATCGAAGCACTAATTAAATCAGTATTTTGAAACAAGTCAGGATAGATAGTTCCAGTCTTTTCAAAAAATTTACTAGAATGACTTCATGATGATAAATTTAACTTCTTCAATAAATTGAAGTGTTTTCTTCATACCCCAATCCATAAAGCAAAAGAAAAATTTGCAAAAAAAATTTAAAAATAATGAAAGCAACAAGATGTTGCATGACTAGTTGCATGCATCTTGTTGCACGAACAGTAGCACTGTCTAAACATAGCATTATAAGCAATTTACATGACAGGCTCACACTAAAGCTCATTTACGTAAAATTATCAGACAATTTCTATTTTTCTACTTATAGAATAGTGCCAACAATGAAATCCTCCATCTTCATTGTCTGTAATATTCTTTAGTAATTATTCATCTTTATAATTACCATCGATTCTTGGTTTAACAGATTAATAAGAGAAGGGGGAATCCATTAATAACGAAATTTTGTTAAAGCAAAAGTATTTTTTAAATTAATTAAAAGTACAGTAGAGTATATTAAAATTAAGAAAAATATTATATTTTCCTACTCTTAAGGGGACATACCTCTAAAATTTCTATTTTTTGTATTTATTGACATAAATTAATGAAACTTTGCAATTATGTAGAGTTGCTCTTGCAATAGAGAAATTAATAATAAAATTGCAAATAAGTGATTAAAAATTAAAGAAAAAAAATTTTTTTGAAAAAACTACTACTACTTAGGAAGCTAAATTTTTTTAAAATTTTTATTAGAAAATTAATAAAAAAATAACTTAAATTACTTAAAACAAATCTCTGCATGAACTAAGGTACTTTTTAATGTGTGATTTTTAATCAATTCAGTATATTTTTAATTAATTTAGATGATGAACAATGATGTAAAATATGAAAATAAATATTTACAATAAACTTAACACTAACTGTTTAAGAGTTATTCATTGTGAAGTTAGCTAATGGCCGGAATCTGACAAAGTAAGAACCAATTACCATGTTTTCCATAGAGTTAATACTTCGATTAGCGCGAGAAATTCGTGGAACCAATTATTCGCGCTAATCGAGGCCTACCTGTACAGGGGGTCCCCAACATAAGACAATCTGTACTTAGAACAGTGATTATGTACAATAAAAATCCACACTTACAATGGCTACCAGCAGTGGGATTCGATATGTTCTTAGAAGATACTCAGGAGTACCTTAGGGGCAAAAATGTATTTTGAATGCTATCACTTACAAATATATAGAATTAGTTTGTATTGAACAAATAATCCAATAAATTAAGCATTCCTGCTCTATTTTATTTGAAACTTATTAAAAATTACAATCACTCAAAAGAATTAGCATCAAACTATATTTAATACAAAAAAACAATTTAAACCAATGGGCAAATAAATGATAGCATTCAAATTCTTGCCAACTTTGTTAAAAAATATATGGTTGAGGAGAAAAAACATAAAAAGGATAATACCCAATGGTGGTTGACAAAGATTGAAATGAGCTATTTTAATCTGCAAAATCTAGCCAATAACAGGAATGAATGGCAGATGTAGAACTAATCTTTGGACCTCACAACAACAGAACACAAATAATGATAATAGTACAAACAAATGCCAGTGTCTTGTAATTGAACCAAACAAGGTAAGATTTGAGCTTACCTGTGGGCGATTACGCAAAGTGCAGCTTGATCGCATCCAGTCATGTCGCGGCCGAGATAGTTTTAGAATGAACCTTTAACATAACGGAATTGTCAATTCGTATTTTTACATCAGTCGGTGGGTGGCGAATTTTCAATTCTCTAATGTATAGTTTATTTGGAATGAATATTTAACACAATAGAATTTCGCTGCCCACCTACTAATGTATAAAATACACTTCACACTGCCACCCACAGTTAAGCTCAACTTTTACCCCAAACAATATATGGTACACCCAATATACTTTATATCAAAGCAAAATAAGATCCAAATTTGCTTTCAAAATTCATTGTATGAAAACTTTCCAAAACTAATTATAAACAACAAAAAGTTAAATTTCATGATTAATACTTCAAGATAAGTTTATACCTAATTAACTGGTGTAAATCAAATAAGAAATATTAACAACAAAAATTTTCTAAAAAAATAATGAATTTGTATATTTGGCATAGCTAAGATTTTTTTGGATGAATATGACAGCTTACTGCCTGTTTGCAATTTTAAATATTGAAGAGTTAAAAATTCATACCTTTGATTAGATTTTCTCTAGGAATTCTCAAAATTTTAATATATTAGGATGAATCATTAAAACAACAATTTTAAATTTTTCATATATATCTGGGAATTTAATCTCATTAAACAAATATTTCCTCTAGCAATTTAAACTATATATTCTAAAATTTGTAACGTAAATAATTTTTGGAAAAATTTTGAATTTTCATTTATGCTAATTACCATTAGCCTACATTATTTTATGCTATTTAACAATTGAAGGGTTTGGTGCAAAAAACCAGTTAAGTCCACTTTTAGTTGAAAATGAGTTATTGTATGAATCAAATATAAAAACATAGTGATAACTTATGATTCAATTTTGGTTTATATTTTGTTGTCATGTTATTTACGTCCTCTTTCACAAGTTATATGTCAAATTTTATATATTTGATACAAAAACCAAGGTAAGTCCAAATACATATTCATATTCTCGAAATGTGCTTTTTGTGACTTAACTGGTTCTTGCACCAAACCCTTCAATTATATATTGACATATTGAAACTTGACTAATAATTTTTCCAAAAGTATTTCTACTATTGAAATTATAATCAATAATATGAAACTTTATAAACAGTTCTAAAAGGAAATCCAATTAATATCATACTATTCAATAAATCAAATGATGATTCATGATATTATTAAATAATAATAATTCTATTCATCCATTTTATATTGTATAGAAATCAATCTAAGATATTGGTATATTCTGATTATTATTATAGACGATTAAATATGAATATACTATACTAAAAATTATAAAATGGAGTCTAAACACATTATATAGATTTATTATTATAATCAAATTACTAGGCTATATATAAAAATATATAGAATCGATTACTACTTTACAAACTATATTATTAAACTTATTCAACACAAATTATTATTAAAATAACACTTTATAACTTTATGCAGTACATTTTTCCAAAAAGTCTTTGTTCTGTTTCTCAATATAAGATTGATATACGGATTCGAATTCTTAAAATCGGTAATTAAAAAATGTAAGCGATTGAAAGTATCTTAATAATATTAAAAGAAAATTGGTGTGATTACCTTTATTAAATAAACACAAAAACTTCGATCTCCTATATATATAATAAAGACAAAATGAAATTCCGCCTGTTATACTTAGCCTTTCTGGAAATTTCTTCAAAGTTCTACTCTGCTAGAACATTCTACGCATGCCTATAAAAACCGGTTATTACTTTACTTGTAATTAAACAATTATAATTTATCACTTATATAAAATATTTATAGCTATGCGATAAAACTTTTATATAAAATAATATTTGCGCTTAAAATTATAACTTTGTTTACGATTTTAATGATTATTATCACGAAACGGTTTGAGTTACCGTAAAAAGGATCAATAATTTTAACGAAACCATAAATCTATCTGTTATTGACGTCAATCGGCTGAAGTGCGATCTAGAAATAACAATGAAAAATTGTTAATACGTATATGCATTATTTTGGGTAATTTTATTTAAAGATAAGAATTTTATAAAAAGTGACATTAATATTACATTTACACATATGTCCATGTTGTTAAGGATAGAAACAGAAACAGATGCCAACTGTTACAAAAGGACGGAGCGTAACACAATTTAAATATTTCAAGTGTATTTATCTATAGAAGTTAAATGAATTACTTCAAAAAGTTTTTGATTTAATTATTATTATTTTTTACAATTTGAATCTTTCCGTAATATTTTATTCGTTGGCTATTTTTTCTGTCAATTTTTCCTTCTAAATCCTTTACTATGCTATTAAATTTATGAGTTCATATTTTAAATTTTACGAATCTAAAATTAAACATAAGAATAATGATTAATTGTTGCAAATAATCATTATTCCTAATGAAAAGTTAATATTATTATCTTCATAACATACAGTAGACTGTATACCAGCCCCTCAGCATTCACGAAATCAGTTGTATTAATTAAAGTTATAAATACAATTTTATTATTTTTTTTTTTTTTTAATTTTTCTAGTTTCATTTAAACTAAGAATTGTAATCACAGAGTAATATATTTATATAATATATATTACTCTGTGATTGTAATTTCAGATTTGGAATTAAACAGGATGTAGAGAATTGCAATTTAATGAAAGCAGTATAATTAGATCAAATTATTTATTGGCAAATTCCTATTTTTGAATGTATCCCTCAGGAAAGTCTAAGGATTGGGATTAATTTACCGTACTATATTTCCTCAATTGAAGTTAATTTTTATTTTGATATGATTACTGTATTTATGATTTTCAAAAATGCATATTAATTAAATTCATCAATCATAGATTAATTCAACAAATTATTAAATAAAATTCTAATGATAATATATTTTTCATTTGTTATATTAATTTAGTCACTATCATGCATTATTACTGTTATTATTACATTATTATTATTTTACTTTTTATTTTAATACCATTTTCCAATCATTATCTGATTACTAAATAGCATAGGCCGGATGGCATCGTAGAACTCCATCAGTAATCAGGCCTATGCTGAACTTCAACCGCGACTCCAACATTCTTGGCTGAACTTCTATCACATAACATTCCGATTTAATTCCGGATTTCAGTGGCGTAGAAATAGGGTCCCAGATTCTAAGCAAATACATACGTAGAAAAAATGTTTATACAATATATAGTTTGGATTTTTTTTTACAATTTAAAATTTTATTTTTTATAAGGCCCCAGGTAACATCCCCATAAATATTGAGCATTTTTATTTAATATTTTTATCCTGACTTTTTATTTATTTATTTTATTTTTTCAGGATTATATTCAAGGATGATTGGGAAGGAGTTTTGTAAAAAGAAATGATTAGAAGTCTAGAATAAAATGGTGATAACACAAATGGGAAGAACTGAAAACATAGAGTATTGGATTTCAAAAGGAACGATAAATATGCGGACCTATTGTTAAAGGCAAAGGAAAGGGATTTTTTTTACTGTTGTTGCCACTTTCTACTCAGATAGTGGCAAAGCGGAACAAGTCCTTCCACCGGATGCCCAATCTGCGGAGGGATCGGCCACATTGTGGAGGACGGGCCGGGCTTGGACTCCTTAATAAACATTCCTAAAGGGTAGGACATGAGAATCGAACTCTAGTCCTCCAGAGTGAAGAGCCGAAGCATCTCTATGCGGCCAATCCGGCCGATATAATAAAGAGATTGTATATGAACTTGCATAAACCAAGATAAAAAGTATATAAGATTTTAAATTATTTATTAGGATATCTATAATATACTCTGTTGCAAAAAATGATGCACCTCTAAAAAACAGAACGAGAACTGCGAAACTTGGTATACAGATGCTTTCAGCTAGATAGTTGATTAAAATTCATCAATGAACGCACAGGCCATTTCGGGGCTAATGAGAAAGGTGAATCTGAAGCTAATGTGTTCGTAAGTAAGGATCCATCTGACTGGTTTTGCTGTTCCATTACGTTAATAGTTTATGAAGTTATCTTTATGACGTATCCGTCAGCAACATGAGCAACTAACGAAATTTGAGAGAGGCTGCTTCATATGCTTATTGTAAACTTGCGTCGTTATTTTTTACAATAGAGTGTATTTATGAAGGGAGAAATTAATAATTGTATCTTACAAGTTAGTTTAAAATAAAAAAGATTTAGTAAGAATTCTGTTTGTTGCGCTCAAATGTAATAGACTAGATTTGTGGTAACGAAGAAAAGCGTTAAAAGCATGGAATCGATCCATTTCTATAATTTTTCTAAATAATAAGGAATTAGAACATTAGAAAGTATGACTTTTATGCCTTACAAGAAAGATTATGAACCACGTTCCCAAAACAACTAAGAAAAAATGGTCAGTATACTGAGATCATCGAAATCAATTTACTTAAATTAGTTTTAATTAATCCGCCTATCTTTCAAGTGATATCTGGGGTTGGGGTTAGGTAGATTAAGCCGCCATATCGCATGAGAAATATACCATATCTGGCGGCGGCGATCCATTTTAGATCTATTACATGCTGGCCAACACCCATGATGGGCTCAACCGGATGGTTGAAGGATAAAGTTCAACGGACTGGGCCCAGACCCCTCCTGAAAAATTTGAGGTATGGGACCAACATATTCAGAAAGATTAAAATCACCAACTATTATTATTATATCATCTTCAAGAACTCCGTATAAAAACAAATCTAATGCTCTCTCAAATAAGACCAGTAACTCTCCGGTTTCACCGGTCGTAGCGGTTAGTATTTCCGAACATACCCTTACCACGGATTAGGTAAGCCCTTACTGAGTGGAAAGTGGCGTCATCTGTTGACAAAAAAGGGGTGAGATCTTTATTTGAATCCGGGTCTTCTGAGCGAAAAGCTAGAGCATTTTTATGTGGCCAATTCAGCCGATTAAATACTTTTGATATTTATGGAAAGATAATCATCATAATACAATACGGAATCGAAAAAATTCATAAATAAAATAATGTAAGTTCAAATTATTATTACAGGGCCGGCTTAACCCGGTAAGCAATGCATCGCATCAGGGAGCCTTCGGAAAAAGGGCGCCAAAATTATTTTCTCAATATATATTTTACGCTTAATTTCATAATGGAAGTCAGAACAGTGCTTATGATGGACGCTTTTGTAATATTTCATTCATTCTCTACATTCGAATTTATATTCATAATTTATCTTATATTCTTGCCATATATTTTGCATTTTAATTTAAATTAATATGTAAAGCTTTACTGAAAAACGCTCTTATGGTAATCCTAACTCAACAACCTGGAAGAGAATTGCAAATAAACAAAAAAGAATGTTAAAGGAGGGAATTCAATCGAAAAATTCGATCCACAACAAATGAACTCTACTCCACTGATCACTGATTGACCAAGTACAGTAGTTCGACTTCGTGACAAAAGCACAAGCTTGAAGGGTGGAGCTATTGATTGGTGTTATTGTGCTGTAACAAATAGTAACACATAAGAAACTGATTAAATGGAAGTAACAAAGCTTATACCGCTGTACCAAATAAAAAACGCTAATAATAATAAATTAGAATGGTAACACTATAAAACATTTTATTCTCATTTGTTCATTCCGTTCAAAGTTTGCATAAAAGCTAAAAATGAAATAAGAAACATTTACTTAAAGTAATTGGGATAGTAAAGAAAGTACATAATCCTGTAAGCCCTTCACCGACATTCATTCTGAAATAAATTATATATATGTCATGGGAGAAGAGCATTCGTCATTTGTTCTCATTTCCACAATTATTCCTTCTGGATCTCAATTAAAATACTGTATTTGAGCAAAATTCTATGCTTCTTTATTGCTCACTAACGGAGCACAGCTTATTTTTCCTTCTGGGACAGATATGAAATCCTCATACTGTCATACAATATTGTATCATTGCATAAGTATAGGCGAATTTGTATATGATTTGCATTTTTTTTTATATATATATCGTCTGTGTGAATTAGATTATGCGTTTCTATATTAATATAATTTTTTTACACCCCTTTCCAATCAGGGAGATTACTAAGGGGGCGGGGCCAGTTCCAACCTTTTCCAATCAGGGAGATTACTAAGGGGACGGGGCCAGTTCCAACCACTCCCCTTTCCAATCAGGAGATTACTAAGGGGGCGGGGCCAGTTCCAACCACGATCCAATCAGGGAGATTACTAAGGGGACGGGGCCAGTTCCAACGACGGGCTGCACCCAACGTGGAGGGGGGCCGGATGGTGAAGGACGGGGATCACCGGGCCGGGCCAGAAAAAGCCGGGACCAGACCGGGGCCGGGCCCAGCACCCCGAAAAAATCCGGGACCAGACCCGGGACGACGGGCCGGGCCCAGCACCCCGAAAAAATCCGGGACCAGACCCGGGACCCTCCAGCGTGGTACGCCAACGCGTTACCACTCGGCCATCCGGCCGCTATGATTTGCATTTGTATATGAACTCTCGTGTTTTCAATGGTGCAATGATAACAACGGACACACGAAAAATTTTATCGACCGTTGGCTGCTTTTTAAATTAGCGAATTTTATTTTAACTGAATTTGGAATAATATAACATTCTGTTCCAAGGCGGCCGGATGGCCGAGTGGTAACGCGTTGGCGTACCACGCTGGAGGACCCGGGTTCGCGTCCCGGGTCTGGTCCCGGATTTTTTTCGGGGTGCTGGGCCCGGCCCGGTGAACCCTGTCCTTCTCCATCCAGCCCCCCTCCACGGGTGTGGGTGCAGCCCGTGGTTGGAACTGGCCCCGTCCCCTTAGTAATCTCCCTGATTGGAAAGGAGACGTAAAATATATATACTGTATATAAAAAAAAAAAAAATTCTGTTCCAATGTGTAACCTGAATACGATTATATGTCGAAAACGTTAGTTACAAGTTAATAAAATAATCTACGAAAAGTGCTTGATGTATAGTGTTTGTATTTGAATTTGGAATTTTTTTTTAACATTTTATCGTGTTTCCAGTATTTGTTTTTCTTTTAATTATTGTAGTGGTTCTGATTCATTTTAAAGAAAGTAAGCTTTTAAATTGTAAATATTTAAATTTTCAAAGTAAAACATGAAACTTATTTCAAAAATGCATAAAAATTTTCGGGTGAAAAAAAATCGAAAACAGAAAGTGGCCAAAGAAATCAAGAAAGAAAAGTTAAGAGGACAAATTGACAAATTTTTTAGAAAAATTGATAGCATCCCTCTACCTGCAACCTATCATAATTCTGGCTCTCAAACAAAAGACTTAACAGAAGGTGAAGATCATCCAAATCAATCCATCATTACTGAAAGGATCAGCTCCATCGCCCTTATCTCTGATTCATTTTAAAGAAAGTAAGCTTTTAAATTGTAAATATTTAAATTTTCAAAGTAAAACATGAAACTTATTTCAAAAATGCATAAAAATTTTCGGGTGAAAAAAAATCGAAAACAGAAAGTGGCCAAAGAAATCAAGAAAGAAAAGTTAAGAGGACAAATTGACAAATTTTTTAGAAAAATTGATAGCATCCCTCTACCTGCAACCTATCATAATTCTGGCTCTCAAACAAAAGACTTAACAGAAGGTGAAGATCATCCAAATCAATCCATCATTACTGAAAGGATCAGCTCCATCGCCCTTATCAATCAACCGTTAAGGTCAACGATTATGAATTCAACATCAACGGTAAGCGAAGATGAAAACATTATATAAATCAAACGATCTAGTCACTTGGCCAGAAATTATTAACGACAAAATTCGTAAAATTATTATTGAGCAAGGTCCTAAAAACAAATTCAAAATAAATCATTTCCACAAAATGATTTTGGTCGTAGTTTTAGCAATAGTTACTATAATCGCAAGGTAGATAATAATGGTATTGTTCCACGAATATGGTTCATATATTAATGTTACGTAAGCAGAGTAACTTTTGCTGCAAGTTATTTTCCTATGAATTCAATCACAGAAGGATATTCAAATTGGTTAAATTTGTCGAAAACTCTCAGTTGAATTATCACGAAATATCTAGCTCTCATTTGAATTCATTTATAAGTGGATGGATTTGAACAATTTTTTTTTTTAATTGTAAGGACACTAAGTAGAAAGCTGCATCGGGGCGCTGGGACCCCTAGAGCCGGCACTGTATCATTACCTATTAAAAATTATTTTAAAATAATTTTTAATGATTTCATCTGAATCATTTTAGAATGTGAAGTGGCGGGCTAATTAGAAATCATCATGAATTGGCGGGAACTGTGATGAAATCGGTCGAAATAGTGGAAGATGGGATTAAAACAGCTGGAATCTCCTTCTAGAGTTGAAGTGTAACACATTTTCGCGATAGTCGGCAGAAAATCGAAGAAACACTTCGATTTTATATCCAGAGAACCCAGATTAGATACGGGTCCTACTTGTTAAAAAATTTGTTCTGGAAGTCCGGCCAGCCCGTTGATCTTCGTCTTCCACAATCCGGCTGACTCTTCCCATGGGCGATCAGCCTGTGGAAGGGCTTGTTTTAGCCACGCCATTTAATATTCTCACTGAATGGAAAGTGGAATCATCTGTTGCAAAAGTCATAACCCTTTCACAGGAATGAGTTGCCTGTGGTAGAAGTTGTTTCGTCTCACTACTTACAAGTTAATACCACAGATTTCTATAGTACTCAATAGACCTGCGTGAGGTACGAGTCCTCTATAAGGGTCCCAATCCCAAGACGTTGTACCGTGCCGAAGGGATAGGATGGTGGAGGGATAGAATCCGTTATGGTGCTCACCCGAGAGTTGGCCTTGCTCGGGCTGAGTGGATTCGTCCAGAGGCCGGGGAAGCTTCATCCAGAGGCCGGGGAAGCTTGCTTCCTAGGGAATCACAAAACTTCAGGGAGTTGATCTGAGTGATATTCGACCACGGCAAGGTGCCTGGAGCCCGGCCATTGCACGGCATTGTTCGATATCATCCCTACGGTGGGTTGCATCGGTGATCGAAACGGGGGAGATTCTTGCCCCTTTTCAAGTTAGGTCGGCTTGTCGTCATGTGTTTCGCCCATCTGATGCGATTATTAGTAAGGGAAGGTTCTTGTGGAAGGTTCGGGATTACTATACTCTCTGTCCTTCTGGCAGGCTGTTATGATTTTCGCGCGGTTGTGCCCGAGCTTTGGTGTCTTAAGGATTTCCCATTTATGGGAGAACTTGTGAGAAAATCGTTGAGTTTTCGATCCCTCCAGGGACAGTTCCGGTCGCTCAGTAGCAAATACCAGCCTCTTGTGTCTCTGCCCCGTGTGGACGGAGGCGATTCTCGGCCCTTAAAGGTTGCTTCGGGACACAGTGCATGAGATACGAATGTGGCCTTCTTACTCCTAGGCCTGGCAAACCTGAGCAAGTCTGCCATATTCATATTTCGTTCGCTTTGTGGATCAGAGTGGTGGTCAGATGACGCACCCCTAGTTGCAGGCAATGATTAAGCCGAGATTATTCTCGCAGATGTTAAGTACTAGTTGCAGGCAATGATTAAGCCGAGATTATTCTCGCAGACGTTAAGTACCCTGTATTACCCTATTAGGGAACGTATGGTGCTCACCCGAGAGTTGGCCTTGCTCGGGCTGAGTGGATTCATCCAGAGGCCGGGGAAGTTTGCTTTCTAGGGAATCAGGAAACCTCGGGGAGTTGATCCGAGCGATATTCGGCCACGGCAAGGCAGTCTCGCAGATGTAAAGGCCATTTTTTTTTTTTTGCTTATCAGATGACGCCACTTTTCTCAGGGAGAATACTAAGTGACGGGGCGAAACAAGCCCTTCCACAGGCTCCCCACCCCTGTGGAGGGGTCAGCGGATTGTGGAGGACGCGGCTGGGCGAAATCAGCTTTTTCACAGTCTGCCCACTCCTGCGGAACGGGGCGAAACAAGCCCTTCCACAGGCTGCCCACCCCTGCGGAGGAGGTCAGCCGGATTGTGGAGGACGGGGATCAACGGGCCGGGCCCGGACCTTCAGCGGGATTGTGGAGGACGGGGATCGACGGGCCGGGCCCGGACCCCCGGGTAAATATTTTCAAGGGGTGGGACCCGAGACTCGAACCCGGGTCCTCCAGAGTGGAAAGCCGAAGCGTTTCCACGCGGCCAATCCGGCCGTTGCGCGGCGTCGGTCGAATATCGTCTCCACGGTGGCCCATCAGTCAGGCGCTGACAGTGGGCTGCATCGGTGATCGAACCGGAAGAGATTCCCTCGAACCCGGATCCTCCAGAGTGGAAAGCCGAAGCGTTTCCACGCGGCCAATTTGGCCGACGTACTCAAAAGATTAGAAAGTGATGCCATCTGTTACAAAAACCACTTTTACGCCACTATCCGATCAACTCACTTTTAATAATTAATAATTCTTGTTGCTTACCACTTATGGGCCGTATTTAATTCCTGGATCTCGTACTTTTAAAAGTTTTTCAGGAGGGTTCTATTTTTATCGAGAAATGACGCCACTTTTCAATCAATGAGATTTCTAAGTGACGGGGCTATAACAATCCTGCCACAAGCTGCCTAATCCTGCAGAAGGGTCAACCAGATTGTGGAGGACGGAAATCTACGGACTGGGCCCATATCCCGTGAGAAATATTTCCAAGGAGCGGATCCAAGAGTGAAAAGACGAAACGTTTTTATGCGGCCAATCTGGCCGACTTTATGAGGGTTTGGGCCCTACTTATTAAACTTCATATTTCAGGGGTCGGATAGAAGTGGTGTAATGCTATGCTTTCGTCCTGGAAAAGCTCGATTCCATACCGGCAGCTTTTTCCAGGAAGGATCCGACACTGTTAATTGAACTCATCCTTTCTGGCGGCTGATCCTATTGGGGTGTGGGGTGATCCACGGTGAGTTCTGGCAGTGGTGCCGAGAGAAATCCCGGGCCCCGGTACGAACCAGGTTTTGGGCCCATATTTATAATAAATTCTTATTGTTAGATAGCGGCCCGGGCCCTTCAATCTTCTACGGGCCCGGGAAATTTGTCTCCTCTTCCCCGCCGTCTCGGCGCCACTGAGTTCTGGACTACAGATTGGAAAGCGACCTAAGACAAATCAGAAAATAACGATCTTTTGAAATATTTGAAATTCATAAATGAGGATTAAAATAATTAACAATATCTTTAGATATTAGCTTCAAAAACGATTTCTTGAAATGACTCCGCTTTCAGATAAATGGCAATTCTCAGTCGGCCGGATTGGCCGCGTGGTAACGCTTCGGCTTTCCACTCTGGAGGACCCGGGTTCGAATCTCGGGTCTTACCCCTTGAAAATATTTATCATGGGGTCCGGGCCCGGCCTGTCGATCCCCGTCCTCCACAATCCGGCTGACCCCTCCGCAAGGGTGGGCAGCCTGTGGAAGGGCTTGTTTCGCTCCGTCACTTAGTATTCTACATGAATGGAAAGTGGCGTCATCTGTTGACAAAAAAAATGGCAACTCTCTTATATATGACGAGACTATAATTTAAATGAAAAAAAAATATATGTATATATATATTTTATTGTATACAAAAATAAAATACAATTCAAAAATAAATGTTAATACCGTACAATCAAACGTACAATATACTCATAGAAATCTGCGCAAATATTACACTGTATACTAATCTCTTTCCGGTTTTATAGGTAGACATCTGGTGGCGATTTTGAGAAATACTAAAAACAGCTTGTTAGAGCATGATTTTGGATGTTAATTTATATGAATGGGAGATTAAATTTTCAAATTTTGTGTTTGCATTATAGGGTAGATACTTTCTTAAAAAGCTACATTTATCATGAATTTAAAATGTTTACGAAATATTATTACCTAACATATTATTTTAACATTTGTTAAAAGTCATGGCTAAAACATATTTAGAAAGCGATAAAAATAACTTATTTCTTATGTTACTTTATATAATAAAAGCGAACTGTTCTGATTCTAGTCTTATATTATATTTTTAATATTTTAGGCTGGATAATGTCTTTTCCTAATAAAGATACACGAAAAAGATGCTGGGATTCAAGGGATAGATTTTGGGAATGCTTGGATAAATATCAGGATGATGTAAGCAAATGTACAGAATATCAGAAACAGTACGAAGCAGCATGCCCTACACAATGGGTAAAATGAGCCTTTAATATAATAATAATAATAATAATAATTTTTTATTTGTAATATTACTGTAGCAATTAGTATTATGAATTTTACAGATACAGGGTATAAAATCAAAAGTATATTTCAGGTAAGAACATTATCTCGATTAATAAGCAAGGGTTGACAAAAAAACATAATTACATTGAAAAATTTTTTCATTATAAATTATATACTGATGATTTATCAGTACTGAAAGATGTAGTTAATAATTTTTTAGTAAATAAAAAACTAAAAGAAAATATAATAGATAATTATTTTTTACCATTATATGTCACATTCCATCTTGGTGCCTTTTTCATTAAGTTCTAAAATTTGTTTTGGTGTAGAGTTTAATATGGCAGCTACATTGTGTAATGTTCTGATGGGCTGAATATGTTTACCACATAATATTTAAGCGCAGTTTTTTCTTTGTTTTCAATTATTTTATATCATAATCATTCATTAGAATTAACAAAAACTATAAACAGAATGCATAATCTCATTGTTATATATAAAGGATGTCCCATAATGGTTGGGACAAAATTAATCCATGAACTTATTGCATCAAAATAATGAAAAAATTTCTTATAGACCCAAAAATGCTATATTTAATATAAATTTGCACATTTTATAGTAGTGCTTTTTCAAATATCTTAAAGGAAATGTGTTTAATTTATGAAATAAATTTAAAAACCAAAACTGACAATATAGTTTCACATTTTCTTACATTTTTCCATCTTGTACTATGATGTCAATTTTGCTTTTTTAAATATTTTTCATTAATTAAATATGTTTCCTTTACAATCTTCAAAAAAGCATTCATATAAAATATACATATTTCATTTAAATGCAGTGTTTTTAAGCCTATGTTTATAAGAACTTTTTCATTATTTTGATGCAAGTAATTCATGATTTGATTTTGTCTCAATCATTACAGGACACTCTATATAATAAAATATATAAACAATTCATTGTTTGAAATGGATTAGATTGCAATCAATTACTAATTTTAATTTTTTTCATATATTTATTATTAATGGAGATAAATTTATATTTTTTTACCTCTATTAATTAAATTAGTGTCTATGATAGTTATAAAAACTTTATTCATTTTGTATCCAGAAGAAGTTTTTAATATGCTATGAATATTAGTTGAAACTGGCTGTTAATAACACTTCAGAAAGGTAAATTTAACTTAATGATAAAATCTATTAGAGAAATGCATTTCGCGGCCAATTCGGCCGACTATCCGGCCGATTAATGAGGTCAACTGGAAAGTTGAATGATGGGATTAACGGGGCAGGCTCAATTCCTTCTGAAAAACAGGAGGTGTGGGATCTGTATCATCCAAAATAGTAAGCGTTTGCTTTACTTTCACCCGGCAGATATCAATTTGTTTATAATAGGTAATTCTCATAAATAATTATAAAGAAAGGAAATATCATCATAACAATTTACTTTTAATATGCTGAATTACTTATTTACTTTAATCATTTATTCAAATTTTTATATGAATATTTTTATTAATTTTCCTAATATTATTGTTAAATTTAAACCTAAATTTGTATGTCGGCGGGATTGTTCAGGTGGAAAAGCTTCATATTTCAACTCTGGATGACCCGGGTTTGAGTCTCGGTCCCAGCACTTTAAAATGTTTATCATGAGGTCAGGGCCCAGCCACTGATTCCCATCTTCACAATCCAGTTGACCCATAAAGAGGCTTTTTGTTTGATCTTTTTGGATTTGAAACAAAATAAAGAAAAATAGATTATTAGAGCTTTAGAGATTGAGATATGAAACTTCAGTATCATTTTATTTATTTTTATTTTGAACTATATTAAATAATATAGTCAGAGGTAGTGAAGTAGCGCTACCGTTAATATACTTGACACCTTCATTTAATATTAGGGGAGGAACTGACGATAGTGTTTCTCAGGAACCACTAGGCCGATTTACTTGAACTTTTTTTAAATGACCGCTGGGGTGAGTCTAGAATGTCGAAAAAATTTGGCTTCATTTAACAACAGTGGGATTTCAGAAAGTGCCAAAAACTGCAAAATTTTCATAAACGGCACATTCGGGATTTAATAAGTTGATCAATATTGATCGGATTTCGATGTGGAATGATACTAGTCGATTCGTCTTAGTGATGCGAACAACGTGATGTAATAGTATAATAAATCGACCTAAGTCATACTGTAAGTGTGTACTGTTGCTATAAACCGATTTTGGTGATTTTTGGACTTAATATTGCTCCGATTTCGAAAAGCCCAACAATTTGATGTATAACACGTCGAGCTACGTCATACTGTAAGCGTATTGTAATGAAAAATAAATGTCGAATTCTCACATGTTAGACAACCTATACAATCTTCAATTTTTACGTAAAATTGCTGCAATTTTCTGACATTGTGCGATTGGAAATGTCGGTGGACCTTTTTTCCATTTTGAAAAATCTTGTTTAGAACGGATTTTATTCAAAAAGTCGCCGAAATTTTTCAAATGTGCGATTGAAAATGTCGGTGGACCTTTTTTCCATTTTGAAAAATCTTGTTTAGAACGGAATTTATTCAAAAAGTCGCCGAAATTTTTCAATAATTCGAGGTTTTTACGACCTCATTAAGTAGGGTAGCAGGCGGTTCAACTTCGCCTGAAGGACAAATTTTTTTCTTTTTCGTTTTAAGTAATCTAGCGAAAATTTATTAGATAACTTAGAAAACGTGGAAGCAAGGCGTTCATGCTCTGTTTCTTCCCGACGTTGGCCTATGGATGACTCAGAGCGGGGTGGCAGGTGATCGTCTAGTGGATTTAGTTTTTTTATAGAAATAAACACAAGTATTTAAACAATAAACAAAACAAAATTTATTATAAGGAGTGAAGAATCTACACATGACCAAATATAGTAGAGTAACTATAATACTATTGTGTGAACTCCAGGACGAAGCCGGAGGATATTTAAATACAAAGAATAACTAAATCTATATTAACACTAAATGACAATACAGTGACACTTGATCGCAACACCCGATCTCCTCCTATCCGGAGAAAGAATAGAAACTAAGGAATACTTATCTTCTAAGGAGGCGGACTTGGAGAGCACCAAAGTTCGGCGGAGGAGACTGTTTTCGGTAGGAGGTGAGTTGGATGCTGGAGACTGGAAAATTGCCTAACTGGAGATCGGAGATGTGGCCTTGAAGAGGGGAGCGGGTAGAGGTGATCGGGCCCAGGACGATTGACAATGTCCGTTGGACTGGACTTACTTTTTATAGTCCTTTTGATCACCACCCACAAAGATGGCATTGGTCCCTTCTTGGCCCAATCCAAGATATTTCTCCGATTCTGACATCAGAGATGTGTCTTCTTCAACATATAGTATCTGAATCACCATCTCTGACGTAATAGGCGAGGGATCCAGTTTAGGGTTCTATTGTTTCCTTGGATTACTCATTTTCTGCGAGTGTCAAATGACTCATTCTTAGTCATCCAGCTTTCAGGATCCCAAATTTTCTCGTCAGAGACTCGTTCCTCGTCGTCTGACTGTTACAAAAGATTTTCGGCCACGTGAACACGAATTTGCTACAAAGGCAGTTAGCTTATACATACAGTAATCCGATATATTGTAAAGTTTATTCAATAAGAAATTTTGGCCTAAGAAAAAGTAATGTACTAGTTTATTGGAAAATGCCCTTAAGGGGAAGAAAAAAAGGTGAATAAACTCGAGAAAGAACGTCTCAAACATTAAAAAGAAGTGTACAAGCATCAGAAAGAAATGTACAAGACTTAAAATCAATTTTTAAAGCTAAATTATACTTTAACCTCTGAACTTGGAAAAAAATCTCTTCATCAAAAAATGTATATTCCACCAGCTAATACAACTCCAGCTACTAAGAAGCAACGAAAGTAGTGATTTAATCATATTTTCCAATTTTTGGTCGCTTTTTGCCTTTACTTGCTCAGCTGCGGAATATACTTTTTCTGGTGAAGAGATTTTTTCCAAGTTCAGAGGTTAAAATATACTTCAGCTTTAAAAATTGATTCTAAGTTTTATACATTTCTTTTTGATGCTTGTACACTTCTTTTTAATGTTTGAGACGTTCTTTTTCGAGTATATTCATCTTTTTTCTGCCCCTTCAGGGCATTTTCCAATTAACTAGTTTAATAAATATCAATTGCTATCTTATAATATATAAAATATTTATAAATAGAAATTTCCAATATTTTTTGGTAAAGATTCAGGGATGGCAATCTTTCTTTGTCAACATATGACGTCACTTCCATTCTGTCATAATACTAAGTGACAGGGTGAAACAAGCCCTTCCACAGGCTGCCCACCCCTGCGGAGGGGTTAGTCGGATTGTGGAGGACAGGGACTGACGGGCTGGGCCTGGACTCCATGATAAATATTTTCAAGAGGTAGGACCAGAGAATCGAACCCGGCCTCCAGAATGGAAAGCTGAAGCGTTTCCACGCGGCGAATCCAGTCAACAAAGATGGGCAGCTGTGGAAGCGCTTATTTCGCCTCATCAATTATTATTAGATGCTTGATATTATGTAAATAACAACTAATCATTAATGTATTGAAAAGTTTTGAATGCACTTACTTTTAAAATTTATTGTATCTTCAGTTAAAATTTAAGCATTTAAGAAAATGTTAAATTTATTCATATAGTATAATTACATTCTATCATAGGACGCGTTCGGCAAACGCTGGGAGCGAGTGTTGACGTAAATCCCAAAGCGAGGGGTAAGTGCTAGGAATACGTCACAAGTTAGGGAGCGAACAGAAAACGTGCCCGAATACTAAAGAAAATGACGGCATCCAGCAAACAAGGAGATTGCTAGCAAAGCAGCAGTTACAGCGATTACGACTTATTTACAATTTTTAGATTCGGAATTTGAAGAGGATGAATTCTTACAATTGGGGAGTTTTCTGAATTTAATAAATTTAGATACGATAGGAGAAAACATCCCAGCGGAATTTCGACTCTTCCTTTACATTATCCCCTAATTAAACACTCCTGAGTTTATCGGTGAAGGTCCCATGTGGGGCAGAAGCTCCATTCTCAAGTTATGGGGCCCCAAATTTGGGGCTCGGAATCACATTTTTTAATGATTGTCTGCGAAACTTTTATAGATAATCGGATATTTTAAACGATTTTATATGTATCTTATCAATCCGAATCGAATGCAATCAATTTAAATAAGCTACGACTTACCTTTACGAAGTTACGTGATTTTTTCACTTTACGACGATATATTCGTTCTGAAGCGTGGGAGAATTCTCAGATACTTAAATTTTTCACTCTTTTGTATGTAAAACATCCTATTAATTATATCGCACACGTATTTCTAAAGTGATACAAGTCAAAAACTTGCATTTTTATGTTGGCACCATTTTATAACTAGGGAAGCAATCCTCCATCATCTTTTTGAAACCATTTTCCTAAAAAATGGTTTCAAAAGATTACAAATTTGGAAGAAATTATTAGTTATATAATGGTTTTTAGTTAAGCTGATTTCATAGTTTTTCCAATTTTCTCAAAACGTTCTTTTTTGACTTGTGTCACTTTAGAAATACTTTAAAACGACTATAATATTATTATAGTCGTTCACTTTTCCATATTCAGTATGGAAAAGTGAACGAATGTAATATAAAATAAAATATTTTATATAAAAATCATTAAAAATTTAAATATCTGGGAATTCTACCAAGCTTCAGAACGAATATATCGTCGTAAGTGGAAAAAAATCACGTAACTTCGTAAAGGTTAGTAGTAGCTTATTTAAATCGATTGCATTCGATTCGGAATGATAAGATACATATAAAATCGTTAAAATATCCGATTATCTATAAAAGTTTTGCAGTAAATCATTAAAAAACGTGATACCGAGCCCCAAATTTGGAGCCTCATAACTTCAAAATGGTGCTTCTGCCCTACATGGGACCTTCTTTCAGGAGTGTTTAATTAGGGGATAAGGGAAACGGGAGGTCGAAATTCCTCTGGGATTTTTTCTCCTGTCATACCTAAATTCAATAATAGACCTACAATGAATGCCATAAGTATTCGTACACCTGCAGCGCATTTTACCAACCAGTGTTTTTACACAGTAATTATTTGAGCTAGAGAAATGAAAGAAATGGCTGTAAAATCTGCATAAACTTCTGTATTATTTTCCACTAAGAAGATTAACGAAAACACATACTGTAAATATTTTTTAAATTAATGCTCAACATTACATATTTATTGTGTGTCAAAAGTATTCGTGCATGCAAAAGAACATCGTAATTTGAATAAAGTAGCGATGTTTGAGCACTATTTATTCGGAGCGATTTCATTCGCAAACTGTTGAGCATTTTTTCGGCACGTTTGCGATCATTAATAAGAAAGAACAGTTTCGATGGGACGTAAAGGCAAAGAGACAAGTGAGGCTGAACGGAAGGTCATAATGAAGCTCTACAGCCAGCATAAATCTATACGAGAAATTTCAGAGATTATCGGAAGAACCCGTTCAACGGTTCAAAGCATAATTGACCGGCATTCTAAGACAAACACAGTCCAAAATATGCCTCGAAGTGGACGTCCACGCATACACGTCGATTGGTGAGGAAGGGGCCAAATTTCCCCAAATTTTAATTTACTGGATCAAGATACAGTGAATGCCGTAAGTATTCATATACCTGCAGCGCATTTCACCAACCAGTGTTTACACAGTAACTATTTGAGCTAGAGAAATGAAAGAAATGGCTGTAAAATCTGCATAAACTTCTGTATTATTTTCCACTAAGAAGATTAACGAAAACATATACACTGTAAATATTTTTTAAATTAATGCTCAACATTACATATATATTGTGTGTCAAAAGTATTTGTACATGCAAAAAACATCATAATTTGAATAAAGTAGCAATGTTTGAGCACTATTTATTTGGAGCGATTTCATTCGCAAACTGTCGAGCATTTTTTCGGCACGTTTGTGATCATTAATAAGAAAGAACAATTTTGATGGGATGTAAAGGCAAAGAGACAAGTGAGGCTGAACGGAAGGTCATAATGAATCTCTACGAGAAATTTCAGAGATTATCGGAAGACCCCATTCAATGGTCAAAGCATAATTGACCGGCATTCTAAGACACAGTCCAAAATATGCCTTGAAGTGGATGTTCACGCATACTAACTGTAAGGCGTACACGTCGATTGGTGAGGCTAATAAAAGAAAACCCCAAATTAAGCACCCCCAAAGATAGCAGCAGAACTCCAGAATGAAGGGGTCTTAGTATCAGAGAGCACAGTGTGGTGCGTTTACAAATCCCAAAGATAGCAGCAGAACTCCAGAATGAAGGGGTCTCAGTATCAGAGAGCACAGTGCGGAGCATTTACAAACAAGCGGGGTACAATGGCCGTGTATCACGAAAGAAATTTTTTGTCTCAGAGGTGAACAGGAAGAAACGCTTACAATTTGCCAAAGAACATGTCGATAAAACTTTGGAATCAAATAAGCGGGGTACAATGGCCGTGTAGCACGAAAGAAATTTTTTGTCTCAGAGGTGAATAGGAAAAAACGCTTACAATTTGCCAAAGAACATGTCGATAAAACTGAGTTTTGGAATAAGGTAGTGTTCTCAGATGAAAGCAAGTACAATGTATTCGGGTCGGATGGCAGGCAAATGGTATGGCGTAAGAAAAACACAGAGCTAGATCCAAAGAACTTGCACCTGACAGTCAAGCATGGAGGTGGAAGTGTTTTAGTTTGGGGGATGCATGAGTGCGGCCGGAGTCGGAAATCTCCACATTATTGACAAGATAATGGATCACCGACTGTACATTAACATTTTATCTCTTCCTTAGCTATTCTCATGTTGTCAGTTACATTAGAAAACACTGTAGGTTTGATAAAATATCCTTTGTCACCTAAAGATTCTCCTCCGCAATTTAACTTTGCTCCTTCAGTTTTGCCAGATTTAATCAGATCCAAGATCTTATTAAACTGTATATCATCAATCTAATACAAATTAAGAAAAAATATTTTGAAATATTTTCATATAAAAGTTAATATATATACATATTAGCTTAGATCAGGGGTGGCCAAATTTTTATAGTTCATGCGTCAATTTTTTTATTTTTTAGTTAAGATAGCCATATAAACTTTTACTCCTTTACAGCCTTTTTAGTAATCTAATGATATTGCACAGCTAACATGCCATGTGGTCACTATCACAATGAGGTTGCTCAAATAGTGTTAATCTTCCATCTTGGATTTTATATCAGGTAATTTATGCCAATTACAATATATAAAATTAATTAATAATAATCAATACCTGTTTGTTAGGGGATTCCTGCGTAAATCCCCTAACAAACAAAAGTTATTTCATAAAAACAACTTTTGTTATAAGTGAACAGGAGGGCACCGGCATTTACGATTTATATACAGATAAACTGTTTAAGAAATTTTAAAAAATTTTTCTGTGGGGTTCAGTGCGCCATTTTTAATTATGCAATGTGCCACTTTTGACGCAAGCACCATAGTTAGCCACCTCTTGCTTAGATTAATAACTATAATATCTATACATATACAGTAAAACTTCGATCTAACGTTTTCCAAGGGAACAGCGAAAACAAACGTTAGATCGAGGAAAACGTTAGATCGAGAACCGGCATTGGAATAAGGTAGTGTTCTCAGATGAAAGCAAGTACAATGTATTTGGGTCGGATGGCAGACAAATTGTATGGCGTAAGAAAAACACAGAGCTAGATCCGAAGAACTTGCGCCCGACAGTCAAGCACGGAGGTGAAGTGTTTTAGTTTGGGGGTGCATGAGTGTGGCCGGAGTCGGGAATCTCCACATTATTGACGAGATAATGTATCACCGACTGTACATTAACATTATAAAAGAAAATCTGGCCCCTAGCATTACTCGCATGGGTCTCCACAACAACTATATATTTCAATAGGATAACGACCCCAAACATACAGTGCATAACACCCGCCGGTGGTTGCTGTATAACACACCGAAACAACTGCACATGCCTCCCCAATCCCCAGACATGAATGCCATAGAGCATTTATGGAGTATTCTGGATTCCAGGATAAGAAAATGCCACATATCAAGCAAAAATGCTTTAAAAACTGCACTTTGAGAAGAATGGGCATTAATTTCGCCAGAAGTCATGAAGAACTTGGTAAACTCAATGCCGAGATGAATGAAAGCCGTAATCCAAGCGAATGGAAACCTGACAAAATATTGAAAACGGCATTATACTGTTTTTTCTACCATCAAAATATCTGTATGAACCACACTTACTTTTGCCATACAAGATGTATGAACTTTTGATTATTTTTGGTTAATATTTCCAGTGTTTCTGTTTTTTTTTTAAACATTGTTCTTGAAAATAATAAAGGCATTTATGATGATTGCTAAGCCGTTTCTGCCATATAAATTTATATTCTTTTCAGCCCTTTTAAAATATGATAATATGGATATATTTAACATTAGATTTATATATATGTATACATATATAATGAGATATCTCTAACAGTACATTACCATGTGGTCATTAGACTTAATCAAAATTTAACTTAAGCATATTATAGCTAAATAAGGTAATGTAAGCTATAATCAATAGAACAGGGTGGCCAACAGATCGATCGTGCCGTTTCTTCTGTCTCCCTAACTCCAGCAATTACTATATAATAACTGATTGAGTGCAGTGCACTGCAGGTGTACGAATACTTATGGCATTCACTGTACAGCACAGTACTTGATATCTGCCATTAGAAGCAGCCTCACTAGATTATAATAGTCATGTGCAACAATCACATGGCCATTATGATCCAATGAAAATGCTCAATTACCAAAGAGATGATTATAGTAATCTAATGATATCAGCCAGCTAACATGTCACATGATCATTATAACCCAATGAGGTTGATCAAATAGCGTTGATCTTCCATCTTGGATTTTATATCAAGTAATTTACACCAATTACATTATATAAAATCAATTTCTAATAATCAGTATCTGTCCTTAAATCTTCCTGAGTAAATCCTGTAACAGAAGTTGTTTCATAAAAATCCATTCAGCTGTTTTTGCATTATAAGCGCATGCAGGCATTTCAGATTTATAATATATATATATAGTAAAAGTGATTAATTGGTGATTATGCTCACTTTTACTGGCAATTGACTGATTTCAGCTCCGCCCTCTTTTTTCCCAGCATTCCAGCATTACTTCCAACATGGCTGCCATAGAATGATAAATCCTGTAACAGAAGTTGTTTCATAAAAATCCATTCAGCTGTTTTTGCATTATAAGTGCATGCAGGCATTTCAGATTTATAATATACTATATATATAGTAAAAGTGATTAATTGGTGATTATGCTCACTTTTACTGGCAATTGACTGATTTCAGCTCCGCCCTCTTTTTTCCCAGCATTCCAGCATTACTTCCAACATGGCTGCCATAGAATGTAAAACAATCAATCTTTAACAGTATGTGGGTGTTATAAGAAATATATAATGGTCTTTTATTGTTGCATATTTGGATGCACAAACTTGAAAGGTAGAAATGACATGTCTTTCCACCTATTTCCAAAGGATAAACAATTAAAAAAAGAATGGGAAGTTAAATTGAGAATGAAATATAAATCGATGAGTTCGTCTCGTGTATGCAGTGCACATTTCCTCAAAACCAATTACTGTACTTTAGAAAATTAGTAAACACTGCAAAATTTTATTAACTGAAATATAAGTCGCAGAAATAAATCATGTTTGTTTAAAAATGTTTGAAAATACTTTTTAGGCTATGAATATCAGAGGAAAATCCTTAAACGTGGAACCATCCCATCACAAAATTTGCCTATACGGTCATTTGAGACTAAAATGTCATTCAAGCAGTTATGTGCAAGACAAAACCGACATAGGAAATGAAAACAAGTTTCTGAAGAAAGTAAATGATCTTTTTTTTAATTTACTTCTAGTAATTTTTGATCATTTTACTGATATACTTTAAATATTACACAGTGTCATTAGTGCAATTAAATTTGGAAAATCAAAATGAAGAATTTCCTAATAACATCATGACAACAGTGCAACCAGATTCCTCAGAAAGAACTGAGGAATCAATCTGCAAGAAATGTTTACAGAATCATGAATTCATCAGGTTGATGAAATGTGCCAATCAATTACTCAACTAAGAAACAAGATTCAGTCATCAGATGAGTACATTTTCACTCTTAAACAAACTGTTGAAACTTCAACAAAAAGGAACAGGAGCTATTAGTCCACATTCAACAAATGAGAGGTACCTTTTCTGCCCAGAATTTTGTTTCTGATGATGATAAATTTAACTATTGGACAGGGTTAGCATCCTATTCATTATTTAAATATCTGTTGTCATTTCTTGTACTAGGAGACCCTCAGACATCCATTAACTATGTAGATGTTTCACCCTCATATTTACCAATATTTTTGTTTTGATCAAACAGAGGCATAACTGTGACTTTCAAGATTTGGGAGAAAGAATTGTGCAAGATAATTCATCTAGTATACGGTCAAATTTATTTGCAATCAGTAACTCTAAAGTATAAGGCTGCTGCAACATGAGCACATGTTCCATTCAGTTTTTAGGGAAAAGTATATCATTTGATTGTGTCTATAATTTTATATAATTTTTTTAAACTTAAAGTGACCATACATTCTTTATTGTAAAGGACATTACTTTATTTTAGATAGCTGTTCATTAGATTTTTTTTTTCAAAACTAAATTTAAAATCAAATCTCATAATATTGTTTTAAATTAGAGTTTCAATGTCTAATATCATACTAATGTGTGAATTTTTATAAAAAAAATCAGGCAAATTTAGTTTAGTGTAAAACCATCATTAGTTACATTCTCTTAACTTCATAAAAACAATTTGTCTAAACTAAATTATGTTACCATTTATTTGGAAACTGTTCTAATCATTGTAATTTAAAATTAAAATAAAATAAAACTAATAAAATTTCAGCTCACTTGGGCAGGGAAAGAACAATCTGTAAATGTCAAAAAACAACGGATTCACTAAAGTATGTTCAATTCTTATTAGATATTTCTTTAAACATTGATAATGATGAACTATTTGTGAGGTTTGTTGTATTCAAAGCTATATTATCAAAAAACAATTGGAAGGGTGGTAACAAAATACAGAAATGAGTTGAATTATTTAAATATTTCATTGAAAGTCAATTCCCTTTCAAAAATTATAGAATTTTGTTTATCTTTCTGGATCAAATAACTCTACTGAAAGAATATTCTCAATAATAAATAATATTTGGAATAATGAAAAAGTTCAACTTAGTCTTGAAGCTTGTATTTACACAAACTGCAACTATGAAATGAAGTGGTTAGAATTTTATGATTTTTAAAAAATAAAAGTGCATTTAAAAAAATATCATAAAAATGTCTTCTTAAAGTAGTCAAAGTCTAATTTGATTATAAATTTATTTAGATTTTGTAGAGACGTCATGACAGAACACTCAAGCACGCAACTACATGATTTGTTTTCCGCTGTACAGACGCCATATTATGACGTCACGGCAGTGGGTGTTTCCTATGAAATCGGTCAGTAACTCTAAAGTATAAGGCTGCTGCAACATGAGCACATGTTCCATTCAGTTTTTAGGGAAAAGTATATCATTTGATTGTGTCTATAATTTTATATAATGATTTAACACCATGATGATAGACAAACGCACTCCACTGCCACACATTGAAGATCTTCTGAACCAGGTCACTAATGCCTGCATATTCTCACTCCTCAATTTGGCCTGGGGATATTGGCAGATACCGCTACATCCTGACTCCATTGAGAAGACATCCTTTGTAATGCCTGATGGACAGTATGAGTTCACCATAATGCTGTTTGGTTCGAAGAACACGCCTTCAACATTCCAGCATATCATACGGAATGTACTCCGCAAATTTGCAGGACTTGGAGTAAAAAATTACCTCGATGACATCATCATCTACACGGATTCCAGGGAGAAGCATGAATCACTACTCTGAGAAGTTCTTGATGAATTATTAAGTGCAAACCTTTGGTCTACGCAGGGAGAAATGCACTTTTACACTGATGAACTCAAATTGCTTGGACATGTCGTCTCCCATCGAGAAATACGTCCAGCAGTTACTAAAATCAAAGGAGTCACTGAATTTCCCATGCCTATGAATGTAAAGGAGTTACAATGATTTGCAGGGCTCGCCAATAACCTCTCATTCATTCCTAACTACAGAAAGATCGTCGCACTACTCTATCGCCTCACCCACAAAGCACAGTCCTATAGCTGGAACAAAACACAGGAAAAAGCATTTAAAGAATTGAAAAGGCAACTAACTGCACTACCCGTATTGGCACAATTCAATTCAAATCTCCCAACCATTCTCACCACCAACACATCATCGGTAGGAGTTGGAGCCATATTTGCCCAGAGAACAAAAGCAGGAACGGAACATGTCGTAGCCTACTATTCGCAGACATTTTCTGACACAGAATCAAGATAATCAGCAGCTGAACAAAAATGTTATGCAGTAGTTCTCGCCATTAAGCACTTCCGATATTACCTAGAAGGAACCCATTTTGATGTATGCATGGATTATTCAGCACTCAAATGACTTTTCATATCCTTGCTTTGCTTAAAAGGATATGAAAAGTCACTTATTTCGCTGGTCCTTGAGCCTATCTACGTATGATTACACGTTATACCACCAGCGTGGAGCTTCTAATAGGGTAACCGACACACTCTACAGGAGCCCCATAATGATGATCAACGTCTCGGGAGAGTATGCACACAAATTAGCTTTGTACAATATTCGTTTACCAATGATAGAAAAAGAGGGACAAAATGTATGTACAAACCCATCATGGAGAGAGAAAATCCTTGTTCCACTGTCACAAGAACAAGTGTTAATTGAATTACACGATGATCACTGAAAATATCTTCCCCCTTTGTAGTGTCTTTCATGGCTCGAAGTGCGAGCAAATCTGTTATTTTCAAATTTTGGTCAACTGCATGAATAAAAATGGCTAGTTGTGCTGTATCAGTAATATCGGTGCTTTCGTCCAATGCTATGGAAAATACTACATATTTTCCCATGACTTTGCCAAGTGCTACTTTTGTTTTCTGCCAGTGCACCTATTCATCTTGTGACTGTTCTTCTGGATAAACTAACTTCTGCAAACTTTTTACTTTTTTCCAGACACAAGATATTTGCCACTTCTATTAAGCACTCTTTCACAAACTCCCCTTCTGAGAACGACTTCAAATGTTCTGCCAGTCTCACTAACAACATAACTCGCTCGAACAATATCCTCAGCTTCTTCACTGCATTTTAGTAAAACAGTTTGTTGAGAGGCTAATTCCACTGGCAACTGATGGATCAGGGACAATATCAGCCGCGGATCACCATTTTAAGAAGCGCTGCACTAAATTATTACACCAGTCAATATTAATTGAAAAATTCTCTGGCAAAATTAAATTTAATCTAGATTGTCTTTTAATATTATTGTTAACATTATATGTAAACCATTAGAATGTGATGCATAGCATTTTGTAAGATTACTCTAAATATTTTAATATCAAATATTATATAGATATTTTATAATTTTTTTAATTTATTCCTA
>AYEL01089157.1:0-93841 GCA_000484575.1 Olivierus martensii | reverse complement strand
AATATAAATAAATATCTTCCAATATATAAAATACTTAAATATAAAAAGTTTTATTTTAATAATTGAATATTACTATTAAATATTCATAATTAGAACGATAGACTTAAAGAAGTGTGATATTAACGTTGCAGAAAGAAATTAGTTGAGATAACATTGATCCCCGAATTAATTTTGGTGTGACACTTAAATTGGTGAGAAGCAAACCAACATATTAAAAATGAAAATGATAATGAAGATACCGAAGTGTAAAATAAATATAAAAGAAAAAATTTCAAAAAATTCAAATGCTGAAAGCTAATTTTACATCACTATCAAGATTCTCTGATATATAATCGAGATAAGTTTCTTATTAGACATAAAATAATAATGAAAATAATTCTTTGAATACTTCTCACAAAACTTCTATAAACTGGACATATTATTTCGGAAACTTTTCGCCCTTTTCACTATCAAGATTCTCTGATATATAATCGAGATAAGTTTCTTATTAGACATAAAATAATAAAGAAAATAATTCTTTGAATACTTCTCATAGAACTTCTATAAACTGGACATATTATTTCGGAAACTTTTCGCCCTTTCCTCTATTTCGTTATGTTTCGCTTCACCATATTTGGCCCCCTAACTATGACGTCACAAATTCGAAGATACCCCTCCTTCTCCACTGAAAAAATTTTCTCCGACATTATAATATAGGAATTACTTTATATTTATTATATTACTTTGTTATACATATAATATTGTTTCTTTTAAATTTTCAATCTGGATATATATGTTTTAGAACCAAATAATATATTGTATGATTCTTGTTTTTTATAAAAAAATATATTTTTAAATATATTATGTTCTAACTTTGTTATACATATAATATTGTTTCTTTTAAATTTTCAATCTGGATATATATGTTTTAAAACCAAATAATATATTGTATGATTCTTGTTTTTTATAAAAAAATATATCTTTAAATATATTATGTTCTCTTTATTTTTCAAACATTTAAGCATATGCATTTATATTCTATAAAAAGTCTTTTACTCATAAAAGAAACTCTTTACCAATTTTCAGAGTAACGTCTAAATTTACTATACTTGACTCCTTCCCTTCATTAGGTCATTTATCGTTACAAATTTACTATAACATTCGTAATAGCAAAATCTTTTCATTTGAAAAATAATGGATTGGATTACCTGATCTTTGAGATGGATCTGCTGTGGTATTGTAGATTACTACATACATTTTACTATTTTCTCTTTCAGATGTAATATTTTCTGCGAAAACCAATAGAAAATAATTTTCTAGTAAATCCATATACAAGCATTCTCGTATAATTTTAATTAACTGCTTTGAAAATTATGTTAAAAATAAAATTCCATTGTTTTAATGATAAATCATAATTATTTAAATTAAATGTTTTAATGTATTGATTGATCTAGATCAGTGCTTCTCAAAGTGTGACATTTAACACATTTAGCAAATTAAAACATTTGCTAAAATTTTTGTGACTCCCAAATTTTAGCAAATGTTTTAATTCGTATTCTTAGTTTATATACCTCTGTAACCAGGATCGCGAAAATATTTTCTCAGGTAAAAGGGTCTCCGAGTGTAAAAGTTTGAGAAGCACTGATCTAGATTAATCATTAGTAAGTTATGCTAAATAATTTTCTCCCTTTGAAGTATTACTATCAGTCAATATTAATGGAAAAACATTATTAGAATCTGAAATAATTGAATTTAATTTATCTCTTATAATATTACTGTTATCATTATACCTGAAACATTAGAATGTGATGTCATAACATTTTAGGGATAAGTCCAAAAAATTTAGCATCAATGCGAAAATATTATATAAAATTTTTGTAAGTTTTTAATTTATTTTATGTAATATACTGCATTAAAGAATGGGGTTTTTTTATTACGCGATTAATATGGAGGTTTTAGTAAGAACTTTTTCCTCCGAAAACGAGATTTGGTACGAAATATGGTGTGAGGCGGGCGTGCCCGCCGGGCGTTCCAGTGTCCGTATGGGATCCCATCGCAGACCCTAGGGGCGGATTTGGGCACCGCCAGCAGTCCCGGTTCCATGTAGAGACCCGCGAGTGAGACCCAGTGACGGACACGATAACCACCAAATGGTACGAGGTGACCCCTTTAGGAGCCTTTTACTCCACGCGGGGTCAGACGGTGGGAATATTCTAACCCCTTCCCCACAGAGCCACCAAATGGTACGAGGTGACCCTTTAGGAGCCTTTTACTCCACGCGGGGTCAGACGGTAAGAATATTCTAACCCCTTCCCCACAGGGGTAAGAATGGGGTTGAACGAGGCGGATCTTTATCCCCTGCAAAACTGGAGATGTGGAACTCATATTTGAACCCGGAACCCCAAAATGGAAAACGAACGCTTTAGCACGGGCCATCTGGCCTTTAACATGTTTAAAAATCCATTATTAAATATAATATTATACAATATAGCATTTAGAATAATAAGTATTAATTCATCTCTTAACATTATGTAAATACAATATTCTATTTCGCAATAATGTCAAATTGATTACCTGAACTTTCAGTACTCCTAGTTATTTCTTCGGAAGAATTTTCTTTTGATGAAGCCCTTTCTATCAAATCAATATAAAAGATTTTATCAAAATTCTTTGATATAATTTTATTATGATTATTTCATATTATCTTGCTTAGGAAATTTTCCATACCATGCAATAAATAAGTATTAATTATTTCTTAAAACTATTTTAATAAATTATTCAATTTAAAAATAATATTATATTGATTTATCTAAGTTTCTCGTTAGTCGAATCAACTATTACGAAAGGTTAGGTTGGCAGCCGGATGGCCGAGTGGTAACGCTGTCGGCGTGCCACGCAGGAGGACCCGGGTTCGCGTCCCGGGTATGGTCCCGGATTTTTGGGGTACTGGGCCCGACCCGGTGATTCCCGTCCTTCACCATCCGGCCCCCTTCACGGGTATGGGTGTAGCCCCATGGTTGGAACTGACCCCGCCTCCTTCGTAATCTCCGGGGATGTAAAATATGCAGTATTTTTTGGGGTACTGGGCCCGACCCGGTGATCCCCGTCCTTCACCATCCGGCCCCCTTCACGGGTATGGATGTAGCCCATGGTTGGAACTAGCCCCGCCTCCTTCATAATCTCCGGGGACGTAAAATATGCAAAAAAAAGGTTAGGTTAGGTAGGTGAAGCCGCCATATCTCACGAGGAATATACTGTATCTGGCAGCGGCCACTTATAGAGCACATCACAGGCTCGCCAACACCCATGATGGGGTCAACGAGATGGTTGAAGGTGGGGTTCAACAGGCCGGGTCAACTAATCGAAAGGAAAGGGAACTTGCAAGGAAGACTTAAGACAGTTTTCCATCTCCAATCCTGACAGAGAGGAAGGATCCCCATCTCCAATCATGATAGAGAGGAAGGATCCTATGCATGCAATTAAACGAGGCTTGCAAGGAAGACTTAAGACAGTTTTCCATCTCCAATCCTGACAGAGAGGAAGGATCCTATGCATGCAATTAAACGAAGATTCTAATTTGAATCTCCTTCTAGAATCAGCAATGATTAATAGGAATTAGCAAAAAATGATGGAACACCAAGAAAGGCAACATCTATTTATTTATCACAGTTTACCAATCAATTTCTTTTCACTTCCTTTTTATGGTCGTAATCTCCTGTTTATTTTCCGTACCATCGGATTTCTATCATCTACTTCACTGAATAAGTCCGAATTTCAAGACACAAGAAAATAAGACATATAAATTTCTGATTCTTGCTGGTTCATAAATCAGTACTCAAATTTTGTCTATACTGAAGGGCCTCCAGGAAATTTTTTGCATCGTCCTTCTAGGATTAAGTAGCGCGTAAAAAACAAATTTTGGGATGATGGTCCGGGCTCGGGAATCTTACCCCATCATCCCTCCTCTCTCGTCGGCCCTGTCCGTATTATTACAGATTCATGAAACAAATTTTGGGATGATGGTCCGGGCTCGGGAATCTTACCCCATCATCCCTCCTCTCTCATCGGCCCTGTCCGTATTATTACAGATTCATGAAATTATTCAAATTCATAAATCTGAATCTGCTATCCATCAATTAGTGAAATAATATTTTATAATATAAATATATTACTATATCGTTGTTTATGTTATAAAAAGTTGTATAATTTGTTTAAATTACAAGAAATTATTAAGAATTCTGAAGTTTTCTATTGTTTAATACACCAATAACAATTTATTATAACCAATAGTAATTTATTAATTTATCTGTAATAAGTTTAATCTCTATTCTTTGAACATTTTGCCCTATTAAACTATATTTAAAATATTTAACAATCTGAGGATTTCAGTCCATAAAGTAAAATTCACTGGAATCAAAATAGATACTGTATTCCACATACAGTGTTTTAATTTAATAAATTTTTATCAAAATAAATAATATATTAGGCTAAGTATTAGATCTTAATTTATATAGTAATCATATTTAAATAAAGAATTCTTTAAAAAGTACTAACGTATTGGATTGCCAAATATTTTATTAATCACATAAGTTGCATTATTTCCTTGTGTTTGTTCAGAATTTTCTGTTAAATAAAAGAAATTTAATATTACATAAATTTTGATACAAAAGAATTATATTTAATTTAGTTTATCTATTTCATGAAATTCTTTATTAGTTAAATATAAAGTTATGAAGTAAGTTTTGTAATAAAGCTGTTAATTATATCTAAATGCAATTTCTTATTTTAAAATGATATTTCTTATTGTTTACCTGTTCCTTCATGAATTATATATACTGTAGTATTTTTCTCTGTATGGGTGTCTTCTATTAAATTGAAAATAAAATATAACATTAACAAAATTATTTTTTAATTTAAAAAATTATAATTTTAATTTATTATATAACTCGAATTTAAGACGAGAAATTCTGAATATTTTTAAATTATAAAATATAGGATCGACTTATATATGTATCATCTTAGCATTCTACATGTGGAGTAAAATGCTAATGATGTGGACTAAATCAACTTTTAAAAAATAATTTAAAAGTTTTTTTTTAAATTTAAACAATTCTCAATCATTTAATTTTAAAGTACAGAATATGTAAACAGTGCGAATTAAGTTAATGTGGGGCCCGATTGGATATTTCTCATGGAGCCCCTCAAAATATAGCTTATATATATAAATAAAATAAGTAACATTTATAAATAAATATGCAATTTTTAATTAATTCTTTGACTGCTATGGACGCATTTATGCGTTAGTAATTGTTTCTATTCAAAAATACAAGAATCAACGTTATTGATGAGTTTTAGACAGTTACATATAATTAATTTGCTTATTAATGACAATAAATAAAAATCTACTTGTACCCGAAATAGGGCCGGCCATAGCGTTTTTGCCGCCGTAGGCAAACCAAAAAAATGCCGCCAGTAAGCTTCAAAAAAACTTTAAAATTGTGACAACAGTAGGTCAGTCAGTCAGTCAGTCAGGGGTTTGACACCCCTGATTTAGATTTACCCGAAATAGGGCCGGCCATAGCGTTTTTGCCGCCGTAGGCAAACCAAAAAAATGCCGTCAGTAAGCTTCAAAAAAACTTTAAAATTGTGACAACAGTCTAAATCAGGGGTTTGACACCCCTGATTTAGACTGTTAATGATAATTAACAGATGTGTTGTAGCTTTGTCTTTCTTCAAACATCAAATTATTTAATGTGACGCACCAGAAATTTTTTCCAATATGTCACTAATCAGCTTAATATTTCAACTTGTGTAGCTATTACTATATAACCTTTGATTAGCGCAAAGCTTATGAATTGTAACTGTACAGCATACTAATATTACAATTCTAAAAACATGCCAACACGTTGCGGGCCAACAGCCGATGACTCGGGAACCAATATCAGCCGCATATCACCATTTTGAGAAGCACTATTTTAAATGTATTGCACCAGTTAATAATAATAGAAAAACATTTCCATTCTCTGGCATAATTAAATTTAATCTAGTTTATTACTTTTAACATTATACCGTGAGAAAAAAAATTTAAGAAAACTTTTATTGTTTATTCTTTTCGGATTTCATATATAATAGTTAAATAATTTTGTGTGTGTGTGTGTGTGTGTGTGTGTGTGTGTTCGTGTGTGTGTGTTCGTGAATCGAAGCATCATTCGTAAAGCGAAGCAGAATTTGTTCGCAAATGGTATTTATAGACCGATTTGTTCGTGAACCGAGACGTTCGTGATCCGAGGTACCACGGAATACGTTTTTTATCCTAGAAAAAAATTTTTAACATGTTATGGCTTTAGTGGTAATAATACGTTTTTTATCCTTAAAAAATTTTTAACATGTTATGGCTTTACTTTTTGTCCTAGAAAAAAATTTTTAACATGTTATGGCTTTATGTGTGGTAAAAAATTTCAACATGTTATGGCTTTATGTGTGGAAATAATACAGAAATTAAATAAATATAACAGTAATATTAGAAGAAAGCATGTTTAACACCACCACCAAATAAATATAACAGTAATATTAGAAGAAAGCATGTTTAACACCACTTTTAACAGTAATATTAGAAGAAAGCATGTTTAACATCACCTTCACTAACACAACAGTAATATTAGAAGAAAGCATGTTTAACATCACCTTCACTAACACTCCAGTAATATTAGAAAAAAGCATGTTTAACACCACCTTCACTAACACTTAAAATATTAGAAGAAAGCATGTTTAACACCACCTTCACTAACACTCTTAATATGGTTTTATGTGTGGAAATAATACAGAAAGGAAATAAATATAACAGTAACTAGAAGAAAACATGTTTCACACCACCTTCACTAATACTTTTAATTTTGGGAGCCATAATAAGGAATAAATTTAATTAAATAAAGAAAAAAACTAAAATATTAACACTTGTTGGAACTTTACTGTACATAAATTTAATTAAATAAAGAAAAAACTAAAATATCAACACTTGTTGGTACTTTATTTATTGTACCCATATGAACTGGGCGAACTAGATTGCTGCTGGGGGCGAATCTGTGCAAGGGTTTTGTGCGCTGCGAGTCACGTGCGCTCCATGCATTCCGTGCGGCGGTGCGTGTGTGTTCGTGAACCAAAGCATCGTTCGTAAAGCATGTTCGTGAACCGAAGCATCGTTCGTAAAGGGAAGCAAAATTTGTTTTGTTCGTGAACCGAAGCATCGTTCGTAAAGCGAAGCAAAATTTGTTCACGGAAATTGTTGTTTATAGACCGATTTGTTCGTGAACCGAGACGTTCGTGATCCGAGGTATCACTGTAATGGAAAAAATACAGTAATATCTTAGAATAGTTCAGAAAATGCTACGAGAGGTCTCCGCTGGAGAAGCTAAAGAATGACGTCATATCACGAGACAACCTGATTTGTTGAACCGAGACGTTCGTGATCCGAGGTATCACTGTAATGGAAAAAATACAGTAATATCTTAGAGTAGTTCAGAAAATGCTACGAGAAGTCTCCGCTGGAGAAGCTAAAGAATGACGTCATATCACGAAACAACCTGATTTGTTAAACGGCTAGATTTCCAACGTTCAACAAATCACGTTGTCTCGCGATCTCATAAATCGTGACGTCACTCTTTAGCTTTTCAAGCGGATACTTCTCGGAGCATGCTATGAACTCATCCTTAGTTTACTTCTTAAAGAACATCTATAAATTACGACGTATTATTTCGGAAATTTTCTGCCCTTTTCTCTATTTCAATTAGATTTTGTTTCGCCACGCTTGGACTTGTCTTTAACGTCACAAATTTAATCTCTCATCTATATAAAAAATTTTCTCCAATATCACATAAAATAATTAATTATATGAATTAGTAATTCGTAACGCATTATTATACAAACAGTACTCTTTCTTTTAAATTTTTAAACTGGATATATACTCGTATGTTTTAGTACTAGATTATGTACTGTATAAGTCTTGCTTTTTATAAGAAATGTATCTTCAAATATATTATGTTATACTCTTTCTTCTTTAAATAATTAATCATAAGCATTTATATTTTATAAAAAGAATTTATATTATAAAAACGTAAAACTCTTTAACCATTTTCAAAGAGTAACGTTCAAAATTACTATAAATGGCTCCTTACCTTCATTAAAGTCATTTATCGTCACAAATTTACTATACCACTCTAATAGCAAAAGCAAAATATCTTCATTTGAAAAAATAATGAATTTGGATTACCTGATCTTTCAGATGGATTTGCTGTGGTATTGCTGACCACTACATATATTTTACTATTTTCTCCTTCAGATGGAGTACTTTCTGCGAAAACCAATAGAAAGAATTCTCTATTAAATGTATATATAAGCAGTCTCGTATAAATTTAATTAACTGTTTTAGAAAATTGTATATTAAAAATAAAATTTTGTTTTATGAATATTAAATCTTAATATATTCAGTAACAATCTATTATTATGTTTAAATAATACTAGATTGATTGTTAGCCATATATTCTTAGAATTTTCGTCTTCTTAAATACTAATATTAATCAATAACAATGGAAAAAATATTACTAGTATTTGACATAACTGCATTTAATTTATTGACAGTTAACTCTTTTAATATTTATTTCTACCATTAATCGGAAAATTTTACACTATGCTGTTGTAAAATATTTGGGATATTCAGATCTAAACTTTTTAATATTAATGTAGAAATATATAAAAATTTTTGTAAATTTTTAATTAGTATCTACACACTATACTTTATATGAATCATATATCAATTAATATCAATGATCGATAATCAATAAATTTTAACGAACATAAAGCGAAACTATTGGAAATTTAAATAAACAGTAGTTTGATGTTTCAATGCATATGTAATTCTTTAGCTGTCCAATATATTAAGAAATTATATTAAGTTCAATATCATATGAAATTCAAATAATAAATGGTAATTCATCTCTTAATAATATTTAAATACCTTTGCAGAAATATTGACATAACTGCAGTATTTAACTGCATGACTGCAATTAAAAATTTTTACACCTACTTGTCCGAAAATGCTATGACACCACAATTAGATATCTAAATGTTCTGAAATTCACATTGATGAATTTTTGTTTTCCATTTATCATTACGAAAGGAGAAAATGGTATAGCGGATTCGATTAACGAAATATTAGATAAATCAATACAATAGTCTATTATTTTAAATTGCGGAATTAATTAAAATAGTTTTAAGAAATAAATTAATATTTGTTATAATGAATAGTGTTATATTTCATGAAGAATTGCCTAAGCAAGAATAATAAAATTATAATAAAAAAATTCTGATAAAATATTTTATATTGATTTAATAGAATTGGCTTCATCGGAAGAAAAATATTATACCGAAGATCAAACTACTACTATTGAAAGTCCTTTCAGTAATAGTAGCTTGATCTTCGGTATAATATTTTTCTTCCGATGAAGCCAATTCTATTAAATCAATATAAAATATTTTATCAGAATTTTTTTATTATAATTTTATTATTCTTGCTTAGGCAATTCTTCATGAAATATAACACTATTCATTATAACAAATATTAATTTATTTCTTAAAACTATTTTAATTAATTCCGCAATTTAAAATAATAGACTATTGTATTGATTTATCTAATATTTCGTTAATCGAATCCGCTATACCATTTTCTCCTTTCGTAATGATAAATGGAAAACAAAAATTCATCAATGTAAATTTCAGAACATTTAGATATCTAATTGTGGTGTCATAGCATTTTGGGATAAGTAGGTGTAAAATTTTTTAATATCTATGTAAAAATATTGTATAAGATTTAATAACTTTTTAATTTATTTCTATGTTGATAACATATCAACGACGTAACTGACGACCTATAGATAAATTTTCTGACCTCTGCATACTTCTGTTTCCATAAATTATAATATAAAATCGCAAAGTTATATATGATATAAAAATGCACAATTGGAAATTTATATTAGATATAACTCAATGCATCAATACAATATATAATTCTGTAACGGATGAACATGTTAAGAAAATTTATTATTAAGTACAATATCATATAGAATTCAAAATAATAAAGAGCAATTCCTCTCTTAACACTATATATGATCCTATATTTTAATAATGTTATATTGATTACCTATTCTTTCAGTAGTTGCAGTTAATTGTTCGAAAGATTTTTCTTCTGAGGATTTTGATTCTGAAGATTTTTCTTCGGACGATTTTTCTGAGGATTTTAATTCGGAATGTTTTTCTTCGGACGATTTTTCTTCTGAAGATTTTTCTTCTGAGGATTTTTCTTCTGAAGATTTTTCTTCTGAAGATTTTGACTCAGAGGATTTTTCTTCTGAAGACTTTTCTTCGGACGACTTTTCTTCTGAGGATTTTGATTCTGAAGATTTTTCTTCGGACGATTTTTCTGAGGATTTTAATTCGGAATGTTTTTCTTCTGAAGACTTTTCTTCGGACGATTTTTCTTCGGATGATTTTTCTTCTGAAGACTTTTCTTCTGAGGATTTTGATTCTGAAGATTTTTCTTCGGACGATTTTTCTGAGGATTTTAATTCGGAATGTTTTTCTTCGGACGATTTTATTTCTGGAGATTTTTCTTCTGAAGATTTTTCTTCTGAAGACTTTTCTTCTGAGGATTTTGATTCGGAAGGTTTTTCTTCTGCAGATTTTTCTTCGGACAATTTTTCTTCTGAAGAATTTTCTTCTGAAGATTTTGATTCAATTCGGAATGTTTTTCTTCGGACGATTTTTCTTCTGAAGATTTTTCTTCTGAGGATTTTGATTCAGAAGATTTTTCTTCGGACGATTTTTCTGAGGATTTTAATTCGGAATGTTTTTCTTCGGACGATTTTTCTTCTGAAGAATTTTCTTCTGAAGATTTTGATACGGTAGATTTTTCTTCTGATGAAGTGCTTTCTATCAAATCAATATGAAATTTTTATCAAAATTTTTTGATATAATTTTGTAATTATTAATTCATCTTATCTTGTTTAGGCAATTCTCCTTTAAATATAATACCATGCAGGAAATTAACAAATATTAACTTTATTCTTTAACCCTATTTTAATGAATTCATAAATTTAAAATAATAATGTATTGATTTATCTAATTTTTCATTAGTAGAATCTGCTATACCGAACATATATAACGGAATCCGTGAGCAATCTAGAATTATTATCCCAATGATGACCTCGCATATCTGATAGTGTCGTTCTGCAGATTCCATGCCATCTCGGAATTCTTACCCCAAATCTTAATAACAGTCCTACTTTATTACTGGATTCTTTTATTAACTTTCCAGTTAATAAAAGAATCCTATAACTCACAAATTCGAATAAAAATCGAAAGGCTTAAACATGTAATTTCGTAGTGATCCCAAATCTCTCCAACTTTGCGACAGTTTTGATCCAAATTACCTTATATTAATATCAATATCAATAATGATGAAAATTATTTGATTAAAATAATAATGATAAAAGTATGATTAAAATGGAACATGTATTTTTTATTTAAAAATAAACTTCGATTGTAAAAATTTAATTATTGAAAAACGGCTCTGTTAACTTGGCCTGGCTCTGTTAACGAATATACATTTTAATTTATTCGAGTGAATTGTTTAAATGAATTTCTTTATCAATTTAAAAAAAATAAATAATTTCATTAATATACCTAATGTTTCGGTTGTTTCAGAATTTTCAGTAGTTTCTTCATTCTGGCAAGCTATCAAAGCCAGAACAGCCAACACCAACACCAACACCAACTGATTTCTCATGTCGTTTAACTGTGTAGGAGCATTAGATTTTTTTCACATATTTATAGGATATTTTCCTCTACTATGCAAACATGACATAACTCCTCCACAAATTTCTCTGTTTATTCAGCTATTAATTGAAAAAAATCTCTATTTAAAATAGAGATTTTTTTTCAATTAATAATATATAATTTTCTAAGATATATTTATTAAGACATAATGTTTCTTAGTAAACTATAATATTAATTTTAGAAAAGATTTCATAGGAAATATGATTTTAAAGTTTAAATGTTATTATTATTTTAATAATTGAGCTCTAAAAATGCTGTAAATCAGTGAGAGGGAAAACTTTTTCAAGTGTCGATCATTCGAAAAATAAATTCTAAAACTTGGAAGATCATAAGAAATAGTATTATTTATTTATTTATTAATTAGATTCTCTATTTATTTTTTCGTTAAAAGAAATTCATTGTTTATTATTTTACCGCAATTTAAAAAAATTTTTCAGAAGCTATTCATTTTGGCCATTTGCATTTGGATTCAGAATTATAGATTCTCTATTACTATTGTAAGTTTTAGAAGATGATTCTATTATTTTTTTAAACTATTCTAGAACTTTTTTTATTAAAAATATTAGTGGAAACAAAGTAAGACAAAGAAATTTCAAATAATTACAATTAGAAGTTATGGCTGTAGAGTATAGCTATAACTTTAAATTATTATTTTATTATCCACATAATGACAGAATTGTTATTGTTGTTTCATAATTTTTATGAAAATTTTTTATTATTTTTTTAATAAACATTATTTTTATTATTATTAGAAAAAGCTGTCAAAATTTATCGTTAATCTGAAATAGATATCTTTAATAGGTATTCGTTAGAAGAATTTACTTCCGTTTAATCTATGAACTTGTTATAATTAGACATTAAAATATAAGTCATAATTAAAAACTTTTAACATTATTATTATAAGGAAGTTAATTTTTAGTTAAAAATTTATTCAAATGTCTAATGTAGGAAGAAAATTTTATTAATGGATTTTGATGTTTGCTAGAAACGTCAGGTTTAAGCCGATGTTTATTCAGCTTTCGCTCCTAAGCTTCCTCTTTAATGGGCAAAAAAATCAGTTTTCCTCTTTATAAAATACAAAATAATTATTTTATTTATAACTATAAAAAATGATATTATTTTATATTTTCTGATTCAAACTTTTGTAGATCATTATCATAAGCCTTTTATTATTCTAAATAATATTTTCCCCCTCATTAAAACGACAAATTAAGAGATAAAATACTAAGGTAAGAATAAAAATAGTAAATTCTTAGTAACTAAAAAATTAATTATCTTCTTGATTATTAGTATAACTAACTGCTTCTGAATTTTCGTATTATATTAACAGTTAAGTCAATATAATTGAGTACCACTCACTAGATTAAATTGAGAAAATATTAGATATAAGATAAATGATAGTCTTTAATATATAAAATATGCATGATATATATTAGAAAAACACTGACATATGATAAAGAATATTTTATTTTTTTAATATTATTAAAAATTATCCCTAGTTTATCAGTTTCATTTATTTTTTTAATATTATTAAAAATATATTTTATTCTAGATAAATTAATTAAACATTTATTAAAATATTTTTTTATGTAGGGAGTAATTTAATAACCATGTATTATTAATGTCTTGTGTAATATCGCTAGATCATGTCGAGAATAAATCGATTTATCTGAACTATAAAATATACCTAATTCGTTTTTTAATCAAACGAAATTTAATCTGATTAAAAGATTAAAATCCTTTTTTAAAATTATTTTTCCTCTTTTTAATACAAATTTTATTTTCTAAATTCTAAGTTAAATTCTAAAATTTGAATTGAAGTATATTCTTAATGATTCATTAAATTAAAATATATTAATATTAAATTATAGTAAATTCTTACTTTATGAAGCAAAATAATCTTTATATATAAATATTGTTTTAAAACTTAATTTAGTACTGTTTTTCAAAGAAAAATAAATATAATGCAACTGTATAGTCCTCTTCCATTATTCAATAAAATGAAAAAGAACTCGAACTAGAAAATATAATTATATCTTCGACATTTCCAAGTTTAAGGGAAAAAAGAGAAAGGAATTTTCTTTTTTAAATCTGAAAATATATAAATGCAGTTTGTATATATTTTGAGTTATTTCTTCATTTTCAGATACACATTTTTATTATTTAACTCGAGTCAACAAAATCATCGAGATATTTTAATTCTGTTTGCATATGAATAAATTATATTACTTTTTATTAAAATGCATACTTATTAAAATCATAAGAATATTGAACTTTATAATATATATTTATTCGCTTTTATTATAAAAAATTTCAGTTTATTTTTACAAAAACTTTTTATTTTATATCCATTCTATGTAGCAGTAAAATGTACAAAATTTTTCATGAAAAAATTTGATATTTATTTGTGCATCTCAAACAAATAATAAAATCTTTACATAAAAATAATTTATTTTTTATCGAATATAATATTTAAAAATATTGTTAAAAATCACTGTAAAAATAAAAATTTTAAGCTATTTAAATTGTATACAGTTGCGAAATTTTTGAATAGTTTTGAAATTCAGTATTTGCTTCACCACACGCAAATCCTCCTGGAATTTTTTGATAAAAAGAAATTTATTTATTGATTTTTGATAAATCAGAATTTGCTGTAATTCATCTTCCTGACACACACGAGAAATTTCAGCTTATCTTGAGCATTATCGCATTTTATTCAGTACTACTCGATAGATCTCAGATTTTTTTCAGTAACCATTAATATCATTATGTTGTAACTTTTAAAAGTTATTTTTACAAAAAAAAAATTATCATTAATATAAATAATGAAATAAAAAATATTTTAAAAAAATTTTATGAATTTTAATTGAAATGTTCATATAAATATTTTTTAAAATAATTTCTAAATTTAAAATCTATAATAAGGAAATCAAATTTTATCGCTAGAGATAATAATTTATTTCGTCATCATTAATAGCACCATAACAGACTAGATATTTTATCTATTAAAAATAATCACAATACTGTACACATTGCTTTATCTATTTTATTTGAAGCAGTTGAACTTGTTGAGGTAACTTCAGTATTACTTGACGTTATGAAGTTAAAGTGAATCTACATCAATGGACTCTATAACACAACTGTAAGTAAAATTCTTAATCTCATTTATGTATTAGTTAAAGCAATATATTAGCTAAAATATTATATAAGTTTAGTTTTTCGAACAGTTTTATATTGCCTCTTTTATGTTATCGTTAGGTGAAGTTACATATGAAACAACTGAAATAATTAGTATCCGTATATGAGTAATATTAATGAGATAGCATAATTAATTAATTTTTTTGGTTACAATTACACACAGAAATCTAACATATTTTAAATTGTTTTTATATAAACAATTACTCATTTACATTTATAAATTTAAATAATTGCAAATAGATTATAAAGGCTGAATCATCTGTAATGACAAATTATTCATATATCTCATAAAACTTTAACCGTTTTAATAATCATTAAATAACTTAACACTGTTCTCACTAATTATTTATGAATAATATTTGCAACTTATTATATCAAATAATTTTTAAAATATTAATATTTTTATAGCATTTCTAGTCGTATCAAGTGAAGGATTGAATATACGAAAATTCTTCTTCTTACCGGATAAATAAAACGAATATAAAAATCCAAATTTACTAAACTGAATTTAGACAAAATATAAGCAAAAACAATTAAAAGTAAAAATATAAAAGTTAATTATATAGTTTATCGCTTATGTAAACTTGGCAAAAGTTGGTCAATATGGCAAACTTTTGCCAAATTCTTTCTCATATACAGTAATATAAAAGATTTTTGAGTATTATCTAAGTTATATTTGATTAATTCTTTGGTATATCTATAATAAAGTATGTTTGTATTTTGTATTAGTCTTTATTAATCTTATTCTATATTTATTTTTATATTTTCCTTTTCTTCATCACATGTTACTTGTTCAAGAAAAACGTCTCCAGGTTACTTACCCTAATATAATTAATTATTTCCTTGTAAATATTGATCTTGTTTTATATAATAATTTTATATTTAACAACTAATATTATATTTAAATATAATATAATTTTAATATTGTTTACATAAATAATTTTATTTTAAATTTGATTTTTACCATTATATAATAGAAATTAATATATCATATATAAATATCCAATTATTTATAATTTTAATACTTTAAAATATTCATTTTTTTCTTTAATATTTTTGCATATTTATTATGAAATATAATTACGTATCTCTATATAGTTTAGTATCTTATGAGAAAAATTATTGCATTTATCATTTTAAAACAATAACATTTTTGTTTGTAATTTGTATATTTATCAGAATGTTATAGATTACTGGAATTATCATTTCTACAATGATTTTTTTGAAATTCTTCTACTTAATACAACTTCTAAGTATTTTGAAGGTTAGAATTTTTATTAAAAAATATTTATATTTTTTAAATGTAAATAATAGAAGTATAATGCAATTATTTGAAATTTACTTTAAAAAAATTATAACCATTTTATTCTTTATCAGAGTGAGAATATAATAACCTGTCGTGGAAGATTTGGATTAGATACAAAAGAATTTTTCGCCTATAAATATTGTATATTATGCTTTCAGTATATGCCTGACCACATGTTTCCAAAAGGAAGAATTGAATTCATGTAAGTTTAATAATTTGGAATATTTTTAAATGATGGATATCATTAGTACGCTATATATGTTGTATACTAAATAACGAGAAAAATTTTAACTCACTGATAAGTCGAATTTATCTTTCCGAAATAATTATGTTGCTCGGATAAACGATTTTCTTTATCTTTAAATATTTACTAAAATGTTTAAAGAAAATAATAACGCGTACTTTTTCAAAGATAAAATATTTTCTTATTTTATGTGCATAATAATTATGTAAAAAATAGAATGATATTAAATTAATATGTGTTTTATTAATATATATGAAGCTAATCTTTGTTCAATTGATATTCTGTAGTTTTTCTTGAGAGTTCCAGTATATATATATATATATATATATTAAAAATGTATGAGATGTAAACTTATTCAAATAAATAGTAACATGTGAAAAACTGAAATAAATTAATCTTAAATAAGTTTACAAAGTATACAATAAAAACACTAAACAACCAAATGATATTTTTCTCTTTTCTACTGCATTTCTCTTTTACTACACTAATTTTTCTTTAATGCATTTGATAAGGGACATTGAACACAAAATTAGATACACTATAATATGAATTATATCCAGTGGCGGAACTTGCAATTTTTGGTCCCCCCACAAAATATTGTTTGGACACCTACCACAAAAAATTATTTAGATATTTTTATTAGAAAGTAAAAAAAAATTGCATCATTTAAAAACAATTGAAAATTATCAAAAGAAAACATATTTAAAATTCTTCCTCCTGGATTTTAAATTTGTAAAATCTCTAATCATATCTTTTATTTCTATATTTTTGGCTACTGCTCCAACCGCCTCACTACTCTCATTCAATGAATGTTTCACTCTTTTCATAGTGAATTTAATTTTTATTGTATTATGTTATTAATTAAAAAAGGGTAAAGAAAGTATAGATAAAGAGAATTTGGACTTCTTATAATTCTGGGCCACTCGCATTGTAGTTCCGTCACTGATTCTATCCGAATCTCTTAATATTATACTACATTATCAGCTATCTATCTTTTCAGTATTCAGAGAGTGAAAAGTCCAATCATCCAAGTGAAGCAATCATTCTACTTCATAAAGTGTTTTTAGTGTAGGCAAAAAAAAAAAAAAAAAATTAGACTAATTTATCAATAATTAACATGTAACCGTCAAAAAAAAAAAAAAAAAACAGAAAGTAGAAAACTTTGATTTTTTTTATTATTCTGATGAATGGTCGTATAAACTCCTATGCTAACAATGTACAATTATAGCAATTCGTTTTAAAAGTTTTAATCAATTGTTTTTGTTTTCTATTTGGTATCACTATATTAGCATATATTTATAAGGAAAACCTGAGAGATTTACTCTAAATCCAATAAGATTAAAATAATTTTACAATTAACAGCTGATTCTGAATAATCATTAATTTTATTCATTAAAATTATAATCAGTCCTTAATTTCCTTTTTATTCTTTTTAGTCCTGTAACTAATTATGATTTTTTTAAGCAAAAATTTATACAAACTAGAATAAAAATTGTTTCTGAATATTGCTTTTAATATACATTATTATGGAAAGATGCCATTAGTAAAATCCTATAACTTCCTTCAATCTTAACATTAATTTACAATACTGTATAAAATTAGTAGGTCATTATTCCCTCTTTTATTCTTCCTAATTGAAATTAGTTTATTCTCGGGCTTAATTAATTAGCCTATAGTTTTACTGGGACATTCCACATTTAATGCAAATCATATTATCTTCATTCATATTCCTGTTTTGATGAATATTTAAAAACTTTACATGACATGTTATGCTTAACTTTTCTGATAAATAATGAATAAGAATTACTAAAATTTATTTCAATTTTGATTGATTAATTAAGAAAGAGTTTTTGGAAAAAATATTGCCTCATTTCCGAATATATCTGATATTTTGGAATGATTAGACTTATAAAATTAAAATGTACTTCATTAAAATTATATCCTCTTTAATGAATGTCATAAAAATTTATCAAATAGTTGAATAATTATTAAGGGAACTTCAAACGTATATTTTTAAGATGAAGCTATAGGATTAATTAATCTGATTTAAAGATCGATTTTAATGACTTCATATCCTATGAATCGAAAAAAAAACAATCAAATAGTTCAAAAGTTATTACAGAGAAACTCCAGCGTTTTAATGTCCGACATTTTTTATGGTTGAAAATAAAATTAAAGCTGCAGGACGAAAATTTAAAGCTGAATTTCATGAAAATCTAGTTAGGTGGTGTGCAATTGTAGGAGAGAAACTCCAGCGTTTTAATGTCCGACATTTTTTATGGTTGAAAATAAAATTAAAGCTTCAGGACGAAAATTTAAAGCTGAATTTCATGAAAATCTAGTTAGGTGATGTGCAATTGTAGAAGCACAAAATTGTAGCTACTTCTACTCCTTCTAGGTAGGCCTATTAATAGTTGTGATATACGAACATTAGAAAATAATTATGTATAATGTTAGCAATAGCATAATTGAGTAATAAAAATAATACACGTAATAACTGTACTTAGAAATTTTATGTTTGGTATTTCCTTAATTAGATTTTAATTTTTACGCAAAATTATTAATTACGGATATAATTTTTTTCTGTCATGGATTGTTTTTATTTGTCGTTAAAGTTAATATACCATAGAAGGCAATAAATAATCATTTAAATTCAGCCTTAGTCTTTTTAACTTAAACTGTTTTTCTCATGTTAGGCCTATTAATTTAAAAAATAATAAGTATTATTAAATTTCGCGATTGCTGGAGAATTTTTATTACAAATTTCACATATTTTTTGACGAACAATTTAGAGACTTTCATTTTCCTAAGATGGCAACTCTGATCCTTGTTCGTCAGTTGTCAGATCTTGCGTCAGTGTCACTGTGTCAGTTCGTCTTTCATTTGAATGTTGTTGTAGTAGTTTTTTTTTTGTGAATTGTGAGATACAAGTTAGATTCGTGCCTAGTGCTAGCAATTGTAGATTCACAAACATAGACAACATGTCGATTTTATAAGCTAAATAAATTGGATAAACGTTTAAAAAATTCCTTAAATTGTCGAATAAAATTAATATCTATAGTGGCAAATTTCCTAAAAAATTTAATATTTTATTGTGTAAACATTAGAAAATTTTCCTATTTTATTTTTAAGAAAGTAAGCCAATCTATGAAGTGCCTCACTAAGGCATTACTTTCTCTATACCAACATATATTGTTAAAGTTTAAAAAAAAGAAAAAACTGAGATAGAACAGTCTATTATATTAATTCGTTCAAATTATCATGTAAATCTTTTGGGAAACTTGCAATATATATTTTTATGAAAACAAACTGTAATAGAATATTATATCTAAGATTATCATGCAACTATAGAGTGGAATAATAAAGAACGGGGAGAATTCAAGTCTCAAGTCGTAGATAAAATATATAGATAAATACAGAATATTTTTGCATTAGATTATAAATTTATTGTATTCAAAATGAAGAGAATTTGAAGCATCGCAGATAACTAAAAAATTGAATGGAACAATATTTATAATAAATTTATAAACACCAAAAAACGCTTTGTTGGAAGTCACTGAAAACATATAAAACAATTTTTATGTGCATTATATATTAAATAAATATTTATAACTAAATCCAGATATTCACTAGTTTTAAATTTTTCAGCATAGGAGCCAATATACTTGACTTTGAATGCATTTCATAAGATCAAATGATGGTTGATTCAATAAATGCTTTAAAGCTATTTTAATAGAATTACATTCATAATAATTTTTCGCCTTTCAGTAAGATTTATAATAAAATATCTAATTTAATTATTTGTAAGTAAATTTAGATAAGAACTGAAATTTTTGTGTAGTCACATTTTTTTAATTAATTATGAATATATTTTGTTGTTAGATTCAATATCAATAAAACGGTAATCGATCCTACAACCAACCAAACTTTTTTGTTTGATCCGAAAGATAAATCATCTCCCATGTATAAAAGTTTTGCCAACGATAACGATGCAAGAAAATGGACTGATTGTTGTCAAGCTGCTGTTGAATGTTGCGATAAGATGTTGAAAGATCCTGTCTTAGAAAAAGCAGGTAATTTTTATGCTTTATAAAATTTATAAAAAATATAGTATAATTAAGTATATTGCAAAAACTTAATTCAAAATAAATATACCGATATATATTTATTATGCATGTATATTTATTTACATGCATAATATGTATATAAATTAATTACGAATTATGTGGAAATTTTCTGCTCACTTAAAGTCTGCTGTTGTATTTTATTGAATTATTGACCTCATTACAAGCAATGAAGAGATTAGATTTTAATATAGCGGTTTTGTAAACACGTAGATCTTTAATATCAAATTATCTAGTTTACTTTCCTTCTTGTTATCATACAAAACGGAAAATCGCTACTTATATACATAAAAATAAGTTAGAAACTTTAAATGGCAGTCTAGCCAAAGCTGCAAATGATTGCATGATAAAAGCAGAAAATATTTCAAAGAAAATGCCCAAGGGAATGTATCATTTCTCGAAATATTTCTGTCGTAGTGACAAAATTGTAAAAATTTTTTTTTTTTCATTTTTTAACGATCGATTTTTCTATCAAGTGCTAATTTTTATGATTAAGAAATTTTTGTTGTTTTATTGCTACAATTCTAATCTTTTATTTCTTTTTATAATGGAGATTGAAATAACTGCCACATTTCTTTCTTTCCTAATTAATCCTGTATTATTTTTTCCATTTTTAAATATGCTATAATTAGGAAAAATCTAATTTTTATTATAATTAATTTTTTCTGACATTAAATCGAAAACATTATTTTGCTATCTCAATGAATAAATTGGATTTTAAAGCAACTTTTTCTTTTAATCTTCCAAAATTTCTTTCATATTATCATCAATTATTAAATATATAAAATATAATATTTATATAGGTGAAAAATACTGTCCGAGAACATGGGATGGTTGGCAATGCTGGTCTGACACATTAGCAAACACAACAGTATCAGAAATTTGCCCAAATCATATCTACTTTAAAAGCCAGTTGCCCATCTGTCCAAGTAAATGGTATTTATGTCTCATATAACAAATTTATTGTAATATATTTATTATAACGATTATCGTTAAATTAGAATATGCAACAAAAAAATGCTCTGCTGATGGTACATGGTATAAGGAAAATGGCAACGAATGGACTGATTATGGCGGATGCGGTGGTAGAGATGTAAGTTTTTAATCATAAAAAGTACAAAATTTGATAAAATTATTAAAAAAAAAAAAAAATTATTCTTTTCCGGTCAGAATCACGTTAAGGCCATTAAATTTCATTTAAGCTGTTTTGGGATATCCGTATTTTTCTTAATACCCGCAATTGTTATATTTATGAGTTATAGGTGAGTTCGATTTACATTATACTTAAACTTATATTTAAGCTTTAATTTATTTTTAATTGGTAGATTGTTTTAATCTGTATTTACAGGAGTTTAAAGGTGCACAGAATTTCAATTCATAAACACCTATTTTCTTCATGTTTGATGACTGCACTATCAGTTATCATTTTTAAATCGGTTGTGATACTCGATCAGACTAAAATCGACAGTAATAATTATATAAGTAATAACAAGGTAAGTATTAAGATTTTTACAATTATTCAGATAGTTTTAAAATGTTTTTACACTTGAAAAATTTCTTATCTTTTGCAGGGTTGGTGTAAATTCTTATTTATTTTAACTAAATATTTTCGTCTGACAAATTACATGTGGATGTTTTGTGAAGGTTTTTATTTGCACAAGTTGATTGTATCTGCTTTTGCTGAACAGAAAAATCTTTATATTTTCTATTTTGTTGGTTGGGGTAAGTATAAACATTACCTAGAATGATTATTCTCTCTCATATATATGTATTTTTAATTTCATAATTTAAATCAACAGGAATTCCGTTGATAATAATAACAATTTATTCTCTGTTAAAGTTGTTTTATGCTGATTTTGAGTAAGTTTTGTTTCTATTTTTTATAAAAATGTATACATTATCTATTTATTAACTATATTTGCATTTAAAAAGAAGAGATTTATGTTATAATCTATATTTTTAGATGCTGGTCCTTGCCAACTAATACTTACGAATGGATCACTAATCTTCCGATGATAGTTGCTCTGATTGTAGGTATCTAAAATATCATTAAATTTATGTATTTCTGAGCTTACTTAATTATATTTCTACAGGGTAATTTAATATTTTTATGCGACATTAATCGTGTATTGTTTACGAAACTCAGGCATATGAATAACGTTAATGAGCCAACTCAATACAGGTAAGCATTTAGTAGACTATATTCTATATTTATGCTATCAGATATTTTATATAGAAAAATATCTAGAACTGATAGAAAATATAGATGATTTTTAAAATTTTACTACGGTTATTTTTCTTTTATTTTAAATATTTCTGATAGAAAAGCTGTTCGAGCAACCTTAGTTCTCATTCCACTTTTCGGACTTCATTCTTTCTTCACTATCTACAGACCGAATATTTCGGTTTCTTGCCATTCTCAAGTTTACAGTTACGTAGAATATGCTATGGATGGCTTACAAGTATTTAAATTTTTAAAATTAAATAAAATTAAATTAAAACAAAAAATAATAATAATATTTAAAATATTTGTATATTTATTTTTAAAGGCTACTGTGATTTCGATTATATTTTGTTACAATAACGGTGAAGTAAGTATCATATTAAATAATTTTTACTAATAATTTGTTTAAATTTAATATTTTTAAAATTTTAGATAATAAATTTTAAATTAATTGATAAAACGAATTTTATTTTTAAGAAAGAAAATTCTTACTAATTTTGCGTGATTCAACTTACCTAGATTGTAGCTAAAATTAACTCCATACTCATTTTCGTACCGAAAATGCAGAGATTTATGACAAACAAGTAGATATCCAGCATGTCAGAATGTTTACAATATCGTAAAAATAGCATTATAAGGCCATAACCCAGGAAATAATTCTTAAAAGAACGTTAACTCATGAGAATTTTTCTCAGAAATACCTTTGTTTGAAAGAATTTCTCGTATTAAACAAAATTTAAAATAAAACTTTGTACAAATTAATATTTTGCATCGCTTATAAATGATACGAATATTTCAATTGTTTTTATTTACATATTTGTAGATATGAAAACATTTAAACGCATTTTTATGGGAAATTTACTGAAAATATGCATGATACAGCAATTATTTTCTCGAGTCGATTTTTAGTTCGGTCGTATTAATACTTAATTTTTTTTAAATATCGAATAAATATATCGAAAAGATGATCCTACTTTAATTAAATTTTTAACAAATTATTTGAAATAAAAAAAAAGAAAAAACTGAGTTTCGATTTTACTCAACATCTTTATAAAATACAATAGTTTTATAAGATTATCACATAACGGATAATAAGATTATCTAAATTTATCAAATAGACAACTTTTATCTTTAAACTATTATAAGATTAACAACCAGTCTAGTTATCGATGTTATTTTATTATTAGCAAATTAAATTTGGTAAAAAATAGCAATTCCAATTCGAATTTTTGCTGTTTGTTTTTAACCCAGTGTTTTCCAAACTGTGGGGAACGAGCTTATTGCAAGGGGCGCGTAAGAATTAACAGAAACATCATTTTTGAGACAAACAAGCAAAAAATGAATTCAAATTGCTGACGAAAAAAATGAATCAGCAAAAGGGTTATAAATGCAGTACATATACTCGTGTATCCAGAAACTTTCTGGTTTAGCTATTTTAAAGACAAAATATCGATCTCGTTTAGTGATTGAAAAACAATTGCGAGTAGCGATATTACCCGATTTGAAAGAATTTGTGCTGAAAAACAAGCCCACCCATCGCATTAAATATTATGTTGTATTAAACATGTATTCTATTTTTCGTTTATTTTTTGTAAGATTTTCTTAACTGTATTAAAAAATATTACACCAAAATTAATATACTGTATATTTTTTACATATAAGGACCTTATTTGTATAAAATATGGTATATGGTTTTGAAAAATTAAATTTTAACTAGAAAATATTTACAAAATTAGGCAATTATGAAAATCAGGGGGCATATCATTTTTTTATGAAAAAAGGGGAGCACAGACACAGAAAGTTTGGAAACCACTTTGCAACCTATTTTCCAAAGAAAAGTGTTGCTTATAAGATCACCATTCGGTTGTCTACATTTTCCTAATAAGTTTTAAACTAATCAGAATCTCGAAATTCACGAAATTCGGAAGCGATGCTCTACTTTTAAAAGATTTCTCGACTCATTATTCAAACTTTCCAGCTTTTATAATTTAAAAATGTTAGATATTCAAATATTTGAAGAATCTCTTTTAATCTTGAACAAGTTACTAATTTTTATGACATTTAACAGAAATATCATGATTTTGTACATCATTTTATTTACAAAAAAAAATCAATTTGCTGACAAAAAAGCCTAGATATGCTGTTAAAATAGATTGTATGGTATGGATAGTAGTTTTACTTTTCTAAACATGTGCTCAATGTCAGGTTTCAGTGTCAGGGAGTACTGTATAGTATATCTTTGAACATCTCAATAAAGTTTGAATTAATCCTCTATCTTCAACTATATAAAAATAGCAGACTTTCAAACTTTGAAGATTTCTCGTTAGTAAAGTCTGAAGAACTATATTTGATTGGATTTTGTGAAATTTTGTGATTAAACTATTAAAATCTAATCTGAAATAAAATGAATTGATTCTATAAGCTTTAGCTATTTAAAACTGGCGAGTATTCAAAATTCTGAAATTCCTTATAATACTATGGAAGTATTTGATAGATTTTTATGGATTCAATACAGACATTATGTCATTGAAATTTGTTTTGAAGGAACACAACTTAATCTTTAATTAATATAAAATAGAGTATAAATTTTTTAACAATTCTGGAAAAAATTTAATTTGATAACAAATTAGTATCTTTTGGCTTAATTCTTTCCATAACGTATAATTTGCAATCTTATATTAAATTAATAAACTAAGATTTCATTATAAATACTTATTATTATGATTGATTTGTTTTAGATATTAGGATTATTTAAAAGAAGTTTGGAACGATGGAAGTTGAGAAAGGTCGGTCGTCGTAGAACTACTGAAGGAAGTGCTATATCTTTGTCAACTATCACAAGATCTTCGATGATGTCTGTGACTACTGAATAAACTTTAATTAAATTGAAAGTTAGACAGAACATCTAGTTCAGCTATTTTCAAGTATTCGCCAATAAATAAGGCCATTTCTCGAACACGGAACTGTTTTATGATCACATTCTATTAACTGGTATTCCAAACCAGCAGTCTCTGGATTGAGTTAACACAAAATATTTTTCATATTTCTCAATATTATTCATTAAATATATACTGAGCTACAGTTTTTTTTAAATCTCTACTTGCTAGGACAAAAATGAGATAATTTTGTGTAAACGGTAAGAATTTTATATTTAGAATATGGCAAGGTATGAAATTTAATTTCTACTCTGCATTATTCATTTTAATTGCAATTTTTTTAAACTTTAGTCTTACGAATAATATTTATTCTTATATTATTTATTAATAAAACTTAATTAAAAAATTTCGATTTTATATTATAATTGTGACGTAAGAATTTATAAAATGTTCTTAAAATTTTTTTATTATTATTTTACGTCTTACGAATAATATTTATTCTTATATTATTTATTAATAAAACTTAATTAAAAAATTTCAATTTTATATTATAATTGTGACGTAAGAATTTATAAAATGTTCTTAAAAATTTTTATTATTATTTTAAGAGTCATTGTGACAATATAATTTTGTTTACTCTGTCTATTATTTATGACGAAAGTTAAACAAATTAATTAAAAGATATAAGTTTTCATTAATTTAGTCACTTGTATTGATTCTTTAATCAGTATTATTATTAAATCAACTAATTCGGAATACTGACTTGTGAGTTAAAATAACTGTAATACAGTTACCTGGTATTTGACGTCATTCCCGAATCGATTCTTTAGATTTCGATCTATTCCAAATCACACTATTGAAAATCAAACCATTACACACAACACAATTCACCATTAAGACTTTATATTCACATCATCTAATATCATCTATTATTATATGTTATCGATGGATATTATACGTTATCTTTTGACGATCTATTTAATTCTGGAGTCTCGATAATTCTTCGATATTATAATAAATACTGAGAGAGAAAAATTAAATAATAACAATTCATTTTCGTTTATACTTTCGCCATTTTTGATCACAGAATTACAGAAAAATTCTCATATGCAGATAATCAAATTTAAAATTTAACTCTTTAATTATTAATTATCTGTTTTTATAAACAAAATCTTGAGAATATTTTTATTGTATCTAAATCTTTTAATTTTTTTCTTATGATTAAAATTCAGTTTTATTTTATTTTTTAATTTTAGCTTACATATAGAAAAAATTCGATAGAAAATTTAAGAAGTAAAAATTTAATAAAAATTATATACTGAATAAAGTTAAATTTTAATGCATTTAAGACTTAATGTTTTTCAATTTTTATTTAAATTATAATTTTCAATAAATTTTTATCTTGTAAAACATAAATTGCTTTACAAAAGCATTTATATGAATTTGAAAATGGCTTTTTCAAATTGTTATATTTTTTCAATTTTGATTGTTTTAACTGAAATTCAAATAAAATAACCTAATTAATTAAATGTAACAAATATAATACAGTATATTTGTGTTAGAATGTGATAACAAAATAATTAAATTACAACAGTCTTTAATTTGTTTTTAGGGAATTGTTCTCAATCACAGGAAATTTAATATTGTAGCAATTTTAATAATGCCTTTTTTTGCGTTATGGTCTATATATAGACTCAGTATGGCTTAAAATTTTTTATATAGCAATTTTAAGGATCTTTTAATGCTGATTCCAAAGTTATTTTCTTTTAAATTATCATCTCTAGTTTCTTATAATTTCTATTCTTTTCTCTGGAATTATATACTTTGAAATCGTAAAAAATTTCTGCATAAGTAGGAATAATTTTAATCGATTACTAATGCGAGATACAGACTTTTACAAATAAGATAAAAAGAAAATTAGCAAAAATATAAAAACAACAAGGAAAAATACATATTAGGACTACCAGGAGGAGATCGCAAAATTTTGAAATCGTAAAAAATTTCTGCATAAGTAGGAATAATTTTAATCGATTACTAATGCGAAATACAGACTTTTACAAATAAGATAAAAAAAAAATAGCAAAAATATAAAAAAAACAAGGAAAAATACATATTAGGACTACCAGGAGGAGATCGCAAAACCAATACGTGGATAAGACAATAAACCAGAATAGAGGAAATAATGACAAAAGTTAGAAGCAACAAATGACATTGGTCAGATTACTAAGAAAGAGATAAAGATAACCACTGGACAAACAGAATTACAGTGTAGCAAACAGACACGGGAAAAGACATCTGGATAATAATACAAACATCAGAGAGCTAACATAAGGTTAGATTAAGTAAGTTGAATTATACCACTAAATCTCACTATAGTGGCCACTTCAGAGCCCACTACGAGCTGACCAAAAATGTAATGGAAACAACTAGAAAGTTAAAGAATGAAATTCAATATCCCAGGCCCGAATCCCTCTTGAAATTTGATGTGTTGGACTCGAAATTGAATCCTGATACTCTAAGTGATAAGATAACATAGAATAAGTAGATTGATTCCCAAGAGATGTAGATATGCTAGACAGTTACCTATGGAAATAAAAGAAGAAAGCCATTATTTTAAAGCTATTTTAATGTTTATTTCAGAAATATTTTTATTTGAATTAGCATTTTTAATTTCTTAGCAATAAATTTACGTATAATAGCTTAAGGCTGCTTTAAACAATTAATAATATTTAAATAGTCGTCTCTTATAAGAATACTTTAGGAAATATTGAATAATTTTATGTTCATGTTCAATGACCAATAGTTATTTTCACCATAATTTTATAAAAGAATTAAAATTAGGAAAACTAAAAAATTACTATTAACAGAAAAGAGATAAATAGTATTATTTATCGTAAATATCAATATTTAATATCATGAATATATCTTACAGTGAATAAAAACACAAATTCTGAAAATGAGGATGATGATGATGAATGTAAAGTTTATACAGTATTCCATAAATGTTCATACAACACTGGCATTTTCTCTGGTATATGATAAAATATAAATATTTTTAAAGGCCTTATATTATATTTTCTTCAGTACAATCATTTTTAATAAGAGGAGATACCATATTTGCAGAAGAGATACCATTTTTTATGATTATTTACTATTTACAGTGAAATCTGTTAAAATGATCACATTGATAGAGTGACTACCTGGCTAAAGAGACCAAATTTTAAAAGTTGGTTTGTTTCCCATAGGATGTAATGCTATTCTTGTTCCGTATAGTGACCACCTGTCTAATGTATATATTGACCACTCACTTAGTTTTAAATTTTATCCTGCTAAAGTGACCAAAAAAGATTAATTTCATGGAGGAATTATTGTATTTTCCTTAGAATTTTTTCCATTAAATAAAATTCTAAGGATTATAGTCGACGACAGCATCATGAGTCAGTATTGAGTGTATGGGAGAGTTGACGTTCGTTTGTGTCACTACGCAAGACTAGGTCTATATAGTTCACTAAACTAATCACGAAATTACAGTAAATCACCATTTAATCGCAACAATTAGAGAGTTTCAGGAAGAATAATATGATTTTATTAAGGTTATTTCGCAACAAAACGATCTGTTATAAATATATTCCGCAAAGTTTTCTATCACATTTTAATAATGCGAAAATATGCACACTTCCCTGAAAGGATGTCTTCTTACTGGTAGTATTACCCTTTAAACTAAAATCGACTGTTACGCGCCTTAATACACGGTTATAAACTTGTGAATAGACTGCTCCCATACACTCAATACTGACTCATAATGCTGTCGTCGACTATAGTATTCCATTAGAATTTTTCTGTTATAATAAAATAGTCTGTTAAACCAGTATATTAAAAAATAAGTATTATAATACTATTGTATTTGTACCTTTATAAAGTATTTTAATTTAAGTTTGACTATGTTAAATACACATATACAGGTTAGTATTAATTGTAATACAGTATATGTTTGCTATAAGATTTGTTCATCAGAAGGTGATATGTGCTATATGTCGTCATTATCGTTTGACTGCAAGTTGACGATTTTAATTAATATAAATTTGCAGTTTGGATTAATCTGTTGTTTTGTTTTGGGGGAAGGGGGAGAGTCATTGTCCTGTATAGTAACTACCTGTGAAAACTGACCATTTTAATTAATATAAATTTGCAGTTTGGATTAATCTGTTGTTTTGTTTTGGGGGAAGGGGAGGGTCATTGTCCTGTATAGTGACTACCTGTGAAAACTTACTAATCTGATTGGTCCCAAAGGGTGGTCACTTTAACAGGTTTCACTGTATTTACATTTTAAATAAATGCTGCTAAATTAAGAAATATTTTATATAGCTATTGGCATTAATAAATTAGAAAAACCAACATTATTGTCTTTACATATTATATTTTTAAACGAAAATAAACAGTTATTAAAAATAATCGCATGCCAAATATAGTATATGCTTTAATTAATAATGATTGACATATTAAAATTTGTCATTAATTTAATTTTTCAATTTAATAGGAAAGTTCATTCAAATAATATTGGTTAGCGGCAGAGAAAATACATTAATTAAATTCTATTGAAATTCAAAATAGTTTAATCAATATATTTTCTCAGTTTAGCTTATTGTTAGACGATAATTAAAACTCATATAAATAAAAGAAAATTTAAAAATTGCATTATAAAGCTAAAATTTACTTTAATTATTTATTTATTTATTAAATAAGTGACTTTGTCAGAAATATAATATAAAATATCTAAGAATGATTGCCTTAAACTATTAGTAATATGTAAACAGTTGTCTGTCATAAAAATAGCACAGTTAATATTGAGTTTATTATCTTATAGACTGAATTACTTATTAATCTATCAAAGACTTATTTTAATAAATTTAATTTCTAAGAACACTTTCAAAAAAAAAAATGTTAAAAATTCTATGACCTCTAAGTTATTTTCATTAAAATTTTATAAAAGAATTAAAAATAGAAAAAGGAAAAAATATTATCAATAGAAGAGAGATAAATAGCATTATTCATTGTAAATATTTGATACCGTTAATATTAATACAGCATTTAATTTTGTAATATGAATCGAGTGTTCATTAATAATGAAGAAAAACATCTTTTATTACCGAGAAAAGTTATTTTCCTTTAATTAACGAAGGTACTTGATAATTTGGTTTCTTTTATTTTTATAGCTGTTATTCTGTAATGGCACTAAACAGAAATAAGAAGAAACACACCCGTCCAACGACTATAATCAATAAAAATAACTAGTCGTGACAGAAAATCTATTGTTTCGGTATCAGTTCATACAGATTGTCCAACATATTCCAGTCGTCTAAGATATTAAGAATGTATCCGTCCTTTATTTCCTTTAATAGTCTCTTTCAAGAGTTTTCCAATGATGATTGTTATTATATTTTAGCTGAATTTTTAGAATATGAAATAAAAATCACTGTTAATAGAATTTAATAATTAATTTTTGTAAGTTGAAATTTTGTTAAGAAATTCTCATTATTTTTATTTATTTATAAATGTTTTTAATCCCGTTGTCAGTTTATTTTAAATTCATTAAAAAGGGATCTCATTATACGAGTTATTTTCATCCAGAAGAAAATACAGTATGCTTTTCTTTCAAGGTTGTTTCACTGTAAACAAGTCAATGTTTGCAGGCAAACTACTTTAACGGAAAACTTTAAATATATATATATATTTAATAGAAAACAAACTTGTCAACATGAAAGTAAGCAAAATCGTTTTTAATAAATTTAAATTAAATTAATAAAGAAAAATAAATTTCTTATAGACAATTCTTCAGGAAATAAATTGCGGAACAGTAAAACTTTGGCAACAACTTCGACTTACAAGTTAGTTGTTAAATATGATCCTAGAAAGAATTGGAACATTTTAAGAATTTAAACTTGTTCAAAAAATGTTAATTAATTTATTATTATTTTCTGAGTTTCTTATTCAAATCATGTGTCGTTGTTTTTTGCATTCCCCAGAAGAATTTTAATTTTACTTTTTACAGATTATTTATTCAGGCGCTTACTAAAGATGCCATACTAATAATAAGTAAGGAAGAAGTGTGTAGGATGAAGATTTATTTCTTCATAGAATATTGAATTAAAGATAATTTACAACGATTTCAAAATTTTACTGATTTTTGTGTCAGAAAGTAGAAAGTGATCTGTGGGCTGTGAGAGAGATCTGTTTTCAGATAAAATGCATCTACGAAGCTAAGATACTATCTATGTCTGCATTCGAAGATAGAGAAGAAGCTTGTTCACTTGCAAGAGCTAGCATAGCAAAATTGAAAAATAAAACGAGTTGATTATCTAAGGAACGAGTAGGCGATCGCTTGACATAACGATAGTTTCCAAGATTGAAATCGCATCCATCATTTTTCAGGGGACTCCGGACTAGTTCTACCGATCTTCTCATTTAATGCATCTGCAGATCCCATCAGTATTGACTTTCAGTTGTCGTCCTACTCAAGTTACTTCCATTTTGTGAAATAAAAACCTTCAGTGAATCTAATCTTTAAGCTGTAACTGAAATAATTTATATCATAATTAAAATCTAAAAATAATTTACTGTACAGTGCATTATATAAATATATATATTTTTTTCATTTAATCATTTAAAGAAAAATCAAACTAAAAAAATTTTCACTTCAGTATACAGTATTAACTTACACGACTATATTATAAAGACTAATATCTATAGATATAAAATAGGAACAAGAAAAATGTTTTTTTGAAAAATCTCAGCATTGTATCCAATTATCCATTTTTGAATATATTGAAAATGAATAAAAATATTTTAATTAACAAAATAATTTGAAATAACTCAAATTACTACATTAAAAATACTTCTATGTTTCATTTTGAATTTAATTGTGCTGAAATTAAAATTAAATTTCATTTCGAATAATTATTTTGAATAATTTTATATTTTTCTCCAGATCAACTTGCGAATTTATATTTTCGTTGTAGTTAGAAAAATCATACTAAAGTTTTTCGCTTTTTGTGAATTTTTGTTTTCATTTTTAAATTTCTAGAAAAATGGAAAGTTCATGAAATTCTTTCTATATAGTGTATTTACAGTTTCCCGTTAAGATAGTTTGCCTGCAAATATTTATTTGTTTATAGTGAAACAACCTTAAAGAAAGGCATACTACATTTTCTTCTGGATGAAAAAATTCGTAAAATTAAATCTTTTCTTAATGAATTTAAACTAAATTGATAACGGGATTAAAAATGTATATAAATTGATAACGGGATTTTTTAACAAAATTTCAAGTTACAAAAATTACTTCTAAAAATGAAAAAACTGGTAAAAGTTAGAATTAAAGATACATTTGACATTTTCATTCGCATTTATTTTTTTCCAAACTAATATTAATTCAAGGTTATTCTCATTGGATTGATCATACTCGAGATCAAATCGCTTGTAGAAGTCCATATAATAATAAAAATAAAAACTTTTTTGACTAATCTTCTATCAATTATTCTTTATTAACACGTGACATTTTCACGGAAGAACCAGTGATTATTAATCACGATTTTATTGTTTGTTAACGTAACAACTTATTTATTAGAGAATTAAAGATTCACCGCCATCGACACGTAATTAAAAGTGCATCAGCGGCTCTGTTGTGCAAAATACTTTTTTACATTTAATACAAAATCCATAATGAAATTTCGCAACAGATGCTAGGCAGAAATTTTTCCCAGTATTCATATTATAAAATAATCGAAATTAAAAGTACAAACATCGATATCAAAATGCAATTGAGAATTCAGGAATAATATCTACATAGATAAGATAAAGCATCATCTGTCTTCCCCATCATATCTTCTTTTTTTTACATTCACAGAGAATCATTTCTTCGCGAATTAAGTAAAGCACGCTAGAAATGATGAATGGCATTTCATTAAAATCCTTTGCCTTGTCCTGAAAAATTCAAGGAAAAAACATGCTAGATGTTTCATTCACAACACGGAATAGAAAGCCTACGTTTGAATGGCAAGTTCATTCTTATCATCGTAAATTTTTCCTATTTTGGAAAATCATCGCTAGTGAACGGTGATGTCACAATTTTATGTAGTTTTAATTATTTTCTATTCTTGAAAACCTGATAAACATCAATAATTACATATGAAGTAAGAATATAGATGACTAGCTATAACGACATGTAACTATTTTCGTGTCGCATATCCCAACGCATTACATCTCATGTTGTTCGTCTAAATACTATAAATATTCGTACATGATTACTAAATACTTCAATCACCTAATGGAATCAGAAAAAACTCTAATAAATTATAACAAGTAATCTTATTGCTTTATTGCAACGCTGTGAGATAACGTATGACAAAGTAACCGCATGTCGATTCAGCAGGATATCTATATTTATACGAATAATTATAATTAATTGTTTTCCTGGCAATACTCTTTGATTATAAATAATAATTATAAAAATAATAACATATTGCATTTAAATAAAACGAAGCATTTCCGAATATACAAAAAAAATTTCATTAAAATGTAAACATTGATGAATCGCAGCGGAATTAGTCTTTGTAGGAAATAATTTAATTTTTATCTCATTTATTATTATTATAGAAACTTTTAATTATCAAAAATATTAACCTTTCCAATAATACATATTTTAGACTGCTTTTTTGAAGAATGGTGAGACTTTACCTGTACATACTTGTGTCGCTCCCACTAATAACTTTTCAATTTACCAGTATATTTTATGAAATTCGATAAAAAAATTACTATTAAAGATTTTACTTTTTAACCGTGTAATTTCAATCATTTCATCCTAATATTTTAAAACTATTTTATTGATTTTTATGACATTCAATAGAGATATTAAGATCGATCTTAAATTAAGAAATTCGTCTTTTTTAAAATGCCGTAATTTCAAATTTATAACGTTTCCTTTAATAAGTTTTGAAATATTGTATAATTTATTGATTTTTATGACATTCAATAGAGATATTAAGATCGATCTTAAATTAAGAAATTCATCTTTTTTTAAAATGCCGTAATTTCAAATTTATAACGTTTCCTTTAATAATTTTTGAAATATTGTATAGATTTGTATGTAATTTTAATAAAGAGACCACATCCTTGAAGATCACTTTTATGAGATATCAATATCTCTAATTATCTCAAAATAGCAAATAAGTTCAGAAAATAAGCAATTAGTTCTTTTCAGAATTGCTAGTAAAAGTATCTATTCACTGATTCCACAGCAAAATAGTTTATACATAAAGAAAAGTTTTGCTACAATATATTTATATTATTTTTCTTTAATATAAAAATATTTTTATATATATTACATTAATAAACATTTTTTATAGGAACATGAATTCTTTTATCTGTGCAACTGTTTTTATGTCGAATTTTTATTATCGTTTAAAAATAGGCGCAAAGTTTATGTTTGCACCATAAATCTATGGTTTGTACTAGGTTTGCACGAGGGCGCTTATAAGACTTGGCGCAGTATATGATCCTGCTATATAAAGTTTAACAAACTTCATATAACTGAAGACTGGTTTTCTAGTGTTTTGTTTTCCGGATCAATAATGTAATCGGATATAAAAAAATTAACAAAGTGTAGACCTATAATTATTGATTCTTGATTTATTCTAATAACGATAAATCGATTATTATATATCTTTTAAATTTATTATTTTATGTTATAAAATTTAAATGTTATTATTTGGATATCTTCTACAAAGACCAGTATTTTTTGGGGTTTGGGACATTTTGGAAAATGCTAAACTACAACCAGGGACGGACCGTTAACTTTTGGGGCCTGGACTAACACTATTTGGGGCCTACCAATTAACCAAAATTAACCTAACAGTGAGAGCTACACTAAGCTAACATACTTTAGAGCACTAGACTTGCATTCCCATTTTCTGACATTGCCACATTATTTGCATAATTGACAAATGACAAAGTATATTTTGATTTTACCGATTACCGACAGATCCGATAGAAGAAAGAGCCATATTTACTATTTACTGTCATTTAAAACATTTATATTTGATATTTTATTCAAATCCAATAGTGTTGTAAGCCAGCGATTTAAACTTTATCTAGGTACGAAAAAATTTGCAATATTCGTATTACAAATTTTATTTATACAAAATATATAACATATTTTGTCTAAATAAAGTTCTTATACACAAAAATATATATTTATTATGGTGTAATAATTTTTAATACAATTAAACAAATCTTACAAGAAACGAAAAATAGAATACATATTTAATACGATATAATATTTAATGCGATGGGTGAGCTTATTTTTCGGCACAAATTCTCTCAAATCGGGGGTGATTGAAGATATTGCTACTCGCAATTCTTTTCCCATCACTAAACGAGATCGATATTTTGTCTTTAAAATAGTTACAGCAGAAAGTTTTTGGATACGTGGATATATGTACTCTATTTATAATCCTTTTGCTGATTCATTTTTTGACACCAATTTATTTTTTGTCTGTCTGTCTCAAAAATAATGTTTTGTTAATTCTTGCGCGCCCCCTTAGAATAGATTAGCGCGCCCCACAGTTTGGAAAACACTGCATTAAATATAAGCGTTTTAAAAATACTATATTTCGCGAATGAAGAAAATTGTTTTAAGTAATGTCAATAATCATTTGTTGTTTTCTTATGATAGACGAGACTTTTGATTGAGCAATTTGAAAATGCAAACAGAAGATTGTAATCACAATTTTAAATCTCAGTATTATGAATGGTTAAGTATATGTTTATCAAATATATTTATTTTTTCATTGTTTTATACTCTTTCCTACTAGATGATGGGGTTACTTCAGATCTTATCAGAGTACTACCGAGATAATCTTGATCGGGTAAGTGGAGGATGAAGATCGATGGGCAGGGTCCGGATTTTTAAAAAAATCTGAAAGTAGTAATGTCTTAATAGGTCCCCTGAATATTACATTGCCAGATACAGACTATTTAGCATATATCGGAACTCATATCGGGATGGATTCTATTATCATATCTATAGCTTATTGGTTCTGTACTAACATATAAGATGATTTATGCATTTTTGTCCTAGTTAATTTTCAGTTCAAATAGGCTAACATCGCGGAAAAGAATGAAGCATTATTCCATTCTTTAAAATCCATAAGATAATTTCTCTGTACTGCAAATAAATATGAAAATTTCAATACAGATTTCAAACCTCTTCCGAAATTTTCTCATATATACAAAATAATCTACAGGAGTCTTAAAATCAATTTAGAATAAATTCTTGGGAGACATCCTGTGAAGAATTGATCAGAGGAATACAAGGAATGGAATCATTCCTTTAAAAAGAAAGTTTAATATGAAGAAATACTATCTTGAGATATAAAACCGGATAGAAGGAAAACATGAGAGGAACATGGAAAAATGACTCGTGGGAAAACAGCGATGATGATTCCAATATTTCTAACAATTATATGTATAGCTTTGGATATTTTATGTTTTATATTATTTGGAGAGCCATTTTATCGAGAGAAAATATAAAATAATAATATAAATAATATATAAATTTCCGTAATGAATATGGAAATTTTCTGAAAAATTTGCGTACAAAAATTTTCTTGGGCAGGTGACAGCATGAAAAAGTGAGAAATTTCCTTCTCAGAGATCAAATCCTAGGATTTATTTCTAATTTATTCAGGGGTTTACACCAGACTGATTTAATCCTCATTCATCAATGTATCCCCTGACTCTGTTTCAGTATAACCAGTATGCAGATTCAGAAACATTAAGTAGGCTCTATCAAATAATCGAAGACAAACAAGAATTATGAATCCAATATCAAATGTAAAAAATATGATCTTTTACATGAATATGAAAACTATGATATGTATGGATGAATTTGTGATTACGAAAAAATTTGTATTAGATTCTATATTCAGTTTTATGGGATAATGTATTTGAAATTGAAAATGTTTCTTCTCTTAGAATTCAATGTAATAGAATTTAATATATTGCATTTCTTTCAATTTTATAATAATATTTCTGTGACTTTCTTACTTTAGACAATGAGTTTATGACATATTGCTTTTGGATATTAATTAAAATCCATTAATTAATCTAGACAGTGACGTTAACAATGTTATATTTATTTATTTATTTATTTAACTCCATCATTTTAAACAGATATTAATTTTGTTATAAAGCTTTTGATGAAATTATCCAAATGGGCTTCGATATCAGAAGCAATATATTTCTTGCCCAAGAAATTAGACAACTTTTGAATAGAATACATACACAAATAGCATTTGAACAAATATTGATGTAACAAATTACAAAACATTCAATGAGTTTATGACATATTGCTTTTGGATATTAATTAAAATCCATTAATTAATCTAGACAGTAACAATGTTGCTAATATACCAAGTAAAATACTGTCATTATGCTAGTTTGAATTAAACATTTAATACTGATTAGTGTGTAAAATTTATTACTAATTCCCAAATTGTAATTTTTTATTCATATCCATGTATGAATAATAATTTTATATATATATGCAATATGATTATTATAATATGTTGACACAATAATATATTAAATCAGAATAGTAGATTTTATCTACTATATATATCAAGCCATCCCAAAAGTAATGTCGTTTTTTATCCTGTCCTTGTTCGAACGTGTCTCAGCTTGTCTAAACATGAATATTTAAAACTTTCACAACGTTGTAAAAGTGTATTGATTCAAATGAAGAATATATATTTGATTAAATTAGCAAGTGATTTATCTTTTATATCTTTTCAAACGTTAATATTATAAACGACGTTACTTTTGGTATGATCTAATATTAAAGTGACCAGATTTTCTGAACTTCAACCCCGAAGCTCTAGCTATTGGGGACGTAGGGGGTAGAGCGTGTGGGGTTGAATAAAATCCATAAAATTTTTTAAACAACAATGAAAAAAATAAATTATTAAAAAATTTGCAAAAAGAAAGCAGGAAGCGATAAAGAAACATAAACAATATATTTTATTATTACTTTTTCTTCAGATTGATTCATCCATATTGTTTATATTAGGGTGACTATATTCTATGTATAGTAAAAGTTAAGAAGGAGAAGTCTTCAGAAGCTAATTTTTTTAAATTAAATCTAGTTAATCTTTTTTTTAATTTTTTAATATGAACTATCTACTTATAAGTGAAAAAACAGCTTCAGAAGCTAATTTTTTTAAATTAAATCTAGTTAATCTTTTTTTAAATTTTTTAATATGAACTATCTACTTATAAGTGAAAAAACGGGACATTTTATTCAAAACAAGTACAAATCCTGAACATTTTTTCAAGCCGGAACAAAGACTCAAAAAACGGACTGTCCCGGCTAATCCGAGACGTCTGGTCACTTTATCTAATATTATTGGTGACAATGGCATATTTAAACTTTCTTATTTAATTCTTTTTGTATTAATAATAATAATACAGTTTACAAAAATATATTTTTCTTATTATTAATGCAAGTTTATTTAGGAGAATGAATAAAATGATTTCAGTAGAAAAATATTTTTGAATCATAACTGTTTTGTAAGTAGAATTAATGAATTAATTTTTCTATCGAATAAAACCTAAAATCGAAATAATGCTGTAATGTATTGAATTAAAAGCAAAACAATTAATAATATTAATTAAAAAACTATAGATTTAATTCGTATCGGTTGTAATATCACATTGATCGATAAAGACGTTATACAACATTGCTTATGACATCTTTGACGTCAAAGTTGATATAAATCCTGTAACTGATCGTATAATCAAGTATTTCAACTAAAGTAGACAATATCTGTTTAATTCCTCTGATTTTTGTTCGAATTTATGTGTTATTGTGCGCTAATGGGTCCAGATTTAAAATTTGAATATTATTAAAGTTTGGAGATGATGTTATCGTTATCGAAATGTGACATCATTGTGGCAATACTTTGATGGAACAGTTGACGGCACAGATGCATATCAATATGTGACATCATGATGAGATGAATGAATGCCGTCATAGATAAATAGTAAATTGATGACACCACAATGATGTCCATATATACAAATACAGGAAGATTAATGCTATAAATGATAAATTTACAATGTTCATTATGTTTACATAATTCAAAATCTAATTATGAAAAATGACTTGTAAATAGTTGGAAATAGTAATAGGGGACACAAAACGAGCAATAAGTTAATAAAACATTAAAGACTTAGGAATGACATATTCAATTTTCATAAAAATTGTGCAATAAAATACATGAATTAAAATTTAAATACGTTTATTTTTCTAAAAAAATATTCGATAAAAATTTTCCATCGCAATTTTTGATAAATGAATATGGTTACATATAAATCTATTCTAGTTTTATATTATTTATTTTTGAAATTATAGCTAGCCATATTTATTACAATACAGAAAAAAAGAATAGTAAGCCACATACTATTATTTCGTATGAATTATCGCACTGAACAGTTAGTTTATATGGTTTCTCAAAGCTAACGATAAGCTTATATCAATTTATGTATTGATTTAATGTCATTAAGGAAGAATAATATGCTATTTTTGTATTAATAATTCTTATAAAATAATTAATTTAATTATAATAATCAAATGATTTTCATTTACTGTTCGAGTAATAAATTGGTATCATACGCTGAAAAATCAAAAAATGACGTCACAGACTTTGAGAAAAATATAAACATCATCAAAAAATCATATATAGAAAAAGCAAAATATATATAAAATTCAGTAACAGATGCTAAAAAAGTCTCAAATATATAACATCAACATATACAGTACAGTACTTAAAAAAATAAATAAAATATATCGATAGTAAATAATTCAATATATCTATAATGAAAATAAATTTATAAAAAAAATTGAATAGATTAAACGATTATTGAATAGCATTTATTGAATAGATATAAACGATTTTATTATGATATTTGTAAACTTTGCCTCTTCCAACTAGATCGATAGAAAAAATACATTTGCAAATGAAATGTAGCTTATTTATATGTTTTTTTTATAATAAATTGATAAATTTAATTCTATCGATAAAAAACATAGTAAATTTTATTAAAAATTGCATCGCAAAGCGTATAAATTTTAAATAAAATTTACTTGAATTTCATTCAAACCGTTGTAATCCGTATTTCAACTGCATAAAAATTTCAATATTGATCAAATAAAACACGTGTTTACATGATGATGATACAATTATTCAAATTTGATGGACGAGGCTAATATAAATTGTAATTATCATTAAATCTGCATTAAAGTTATTCAACATTATGACTCATAATAAATAATTCTTTAATAATATCGTGATATTATCTGTGTTTTCAATTCTGATTTTCAGAATTTTATCCGTATTTAAAGGATACAGCTAAAAATAAGATATTTTTTAGCATTCAATATATATTTTTAAAATGCTCTTTCTTTCGCTTAAGATAATAAATAAGCTACTCTCTTTAATGTTACAGAAATTATTTCGAATCAGTCTTATCTCAAGATAAATTAAGTGCAAAAATATGCTGGATCACTTATAACAACTTTTGCCTCTTAATTAATTCACATATACCACTAATAGGATGATAATGAATTCCATGAATTGTAAAATTTTTCATAATTTTTTCAATTATTGTACTGTTTCTAACCTGAAGCTAATTCACAGGAAGATAAATATAATATTCGTATATCAGCAAATCTGAACTTTGTTCCGCGGATCACTTGTGGTTCTTGATGCTATAGCTGAAAATGATGGTCTTCAACATTGATATTCACGTAACACAAATATATTTCTTGTAATCTGTAGTTTGTTGGAAAAATTTTGAAGTGATCCACAACTTTAATAACGATGGTGAACGATTTGTTTAAATCCCTATAAAGATAAACTGAAAATTTTTCAATAAGCGAGAGTTCGGTTATTCTTTAGTAGGAGGGAAAATGTTTTTTCTTGAAGAGTTTTCCATTCTTGATTTGAACAATATGCATATTACTACAATTCAATGTAATACAGTACATATTATTACAATTCTCTCAAAAAGTATCTGATTCAATTTTATTGTTTATGAATTCTGAATTTTTTGCTGTTGAGTTGACTTACAAAGTGTTTTTAAAGATCTGAAAGAATATATATATTTGTGGGTCGGAGGTATAGAACACTATGTCACATTTACTACATTTTACAGGAGAGCAGTTTGAAGTTGTTTTACGTTGTTCTCCCTTATGGACTTGGTGTTATTTAAAAGCACCGTAACTCCACCAATTATTGATGTAGGACATAGTGTTGTATACTTGTATAACTCCACCTAATTATTGATATAGGACATAATGTTATATACCTGTGGATAGAGGACGAGAAACCCATTGATTTGTGCCAATAATCTCATTTTGGCCAAAAATGGACATAGTGCCCTATACTTTGGCCAAAAATGGACATAGTGCCCTATACCTCCGACCCACAGATATATATATGATTTTCTTATGAAAATATTAATTTTTTTATTTCTTTTACGCCCCTTTCCAATCAGTGAGATTACTAAAGCGCAAGGCCAGTTCCAACCATGGGCTGCACTCATACCAGTGGAGGGGGATAGGATGGTAAAGGTCGGGGATCGCTTGGCCGGGCTAAGCACTCCGAAAAAATTTTTCAGGAGATACCAGACCCAGCGACAGCGTTAGCACTCCGTAGTGGCACGCCAACAGCGTTACCACTCGGCCATCCAGCCTTAATAAATTCGTTATAGAAGTATTTCCCTATTGTAAATTGAGGAAGGCAATCATAAAACAACTTTATCTAAATTTATCAAGTAGATTTTACTGGATAAATTTTATGAAGGATCTGTTTTTTAGCATATTTTTTGCCAAAAGATCAGATTAGTTTAGTTAAGCTGCCATGTAGCACATGGGATATTCTGTATCTGGCGGCAACCGCTTTTAGACCCACACGCAGGCTAACACCTATAATAGGTTATAGGTGTATATTCATATATACACCTATAACTTTCCAGTTGAACCAACTAGAAAGTTAAAGGATGGGATTCAGTCTGTGGGGATCGACCTCTCCGAAAAACTGAAAATGTGTGATCCGGATTTGAACCTGGATCCCTCCAAAGTAGTAAGCGGATGCTTTGCCAGGCCGCTTCTTTCTAAAGAAAATTCTCGTGCTTAAGAATCATATTATCTGAAATATATCAAAAATAACACTATTAATTTAAATCTTTTATTTGTAATTGTAATTTATAAATTATTTTTGTCATTCGAAATGATCATTTCAATAAAGAAAAATGCTTAATTATATAAACTATGAATAAGTAATTAAAAAATAACATAAGAATATAATTTTAATTAAAATACTCAATTTTTTCAGTAAAAACTGAATATTTGAATTAAAACCACTATATATTCTTAACATTTTTATCTTTGTTAAGTAAAAATTAGAACCAAATTAAAGATTAAACATGTAAAGAATATAAATATACGAATATAAGAAATGGATTACAGATGAAAGATGTAAGATCAAACATAAATCTTTATCACTTTTATATTTCTTGTAAGGTAACTTTTTAAAACGGTGCATAAGATTCCTCTCAAACAATTTAAGGGATATTGTTAGCTTAAGAAAATCGTTACATTTCGATGATAATCAAATTGTATATATATTTGTCAACTAAAGTAAAGTGACCATGCGTTCCGGAAAGTATCCCGGATTGAGCATGTACCTTTTTAACATTTTCGCAATGGCACAAAGTTGCTACTAGTTTCCTCTAATTCATACTAAATGACAGTATTATAATTAACTGGTAACAAATATTTTTACTTGTATGTGACAAGTATTGAAGATGATAAAAGAACTATTATGGTGGTTGTTACAGAAATAGCCGATTTAAAATTCAAATGAATAGAAAAAATGGATATTCAGTATCTACATTCACTGTACATAATAAATTAAGAAATTTAGAACAGAATGGTTGATCTAAAACAGATTCCTTCAAATCCAATGTCAACAGTTTTTATGAAAAATGTATCCAATATTTAGAACTACACTTATCACAATTTGAATAGATTGATTATTTTAAGAGAATCAATCTTAAAAGCGATATTAATCGGAAAAATGAACAAAAAGTTTTGAATACATTTCACAATTTGATGATAAAATGGAGCCATTCGATGCTGATAAGGAAGAAAGGGAACTTTTTGATGAAATATATATATATATATATAAACAAAATTTGTTATTGATACAAAAGTAAATGCTTGGAATGAACAAAAATTCTACCGATGTAAGGTGGATAAAAATAGTTAATCACTTTGATACGAGCAACATACCATTCAAGAATATTAAAAAATAATTGAATTTGCATTATTCTTGATAGGCACCGATAGTGCAACGGAAAGAGCTTTTTCAGTAGTGAATAAATTTTAGATCTCAGAAAAGACGTAGCTGAGCGTAGAAACATCAGAAATATATTACAAGTTAAGTGAAATTTTTCCAATTACTGTGAAGAATTTTATTAGAATATGCCAATTAATGAAGATTTATTAAAAATTTCACTCTGCGAAAAAATACATGAAATAACTTCGTTATATTGATAGTTGTATCTATATAATACAGTATTTTTGATGTTTCTTGTATTGAAACTGTAATATTCAGTGTAATTAATTTTTATGAAAAGAATGATTTTTTATTAATTTATCAGAAGTTTGTATTTTTTGTAATTTTTATATTAATAAACATATAAAAAGATAGATCCAAGACATTTTAATAACGCACAACTAAATAAACTAAGAAAATGGCGTCCTCACGAACGTGTAAGCGGTTTTTTTTTTTTTTTTTTTTTTTTTTTTTTTTTTTTTTTTTTTTTTTTTTTTTTTTTTTTTTTTTTTTTGTCACGTTCCGCATTCAAACATAAAACATCTGGTCACTTTAATCTAAAGACTTTCATTCTTCGAAAAATGACGATATATAATTTTTATTAAAATGTTAATGTACAGTGATTATTTTTTAATAGTAAACAAATTATGAAGTTATGCTAAATCCTCTTGGAGCACCTCTAAGTAAATCGTTTTAATTTAAATTTATTTTAATGGAAACTTTATTGACGAACTTTTTCTAAAATATTCAAGTTTCAAAAATTGTTTAAAAATATAAAGTTTAATTATGAATGATGACGATATTGTCATAATAATGATTTCAGCTAAACCTATAAGCTCTGTAGATTAATGTCCTAGAGAAGATTTCAAAACAAATCCTAAAAATATATAAATATTTAATTTATGATTGGAAGAAGTTTATCGGGAAGAGATATTTTAAATTTTAAGAAAATAAAAATATATAAAGTTTATAAATATATTTATGGCATTGTAAAATTTCTGTTATACTTCATAAGTATTAAGTACTGTATAGTACTATCTTCAAAAATTCATTCATCGGCATCTTTTACTGCAGTTCATTTTCATTTCATAAACTTCAAGTTTTATAATGTTATAAAATATTTAAATCTATTATGTTAATCTATATTACATTCCATATAATATTAATAAAAAATATATTCCGTACATCGGTAATATGCAATTTATGTATCTGGTATAATTAATAATTCGGTTAGTTCGGTAATAAACTCATTGTGGTGAAGTAATCCGATTATGAATTAATTACTGTACATATTAGATAACAATTACTCGGAACAAAAATCGGAAACCAACACTTTTCCATCCATTTCCGACTTTTATTCCGATATTTTCCATATTCTTTTAACCATCTTTTTGTTTAGTTTGCTTTTCACCTTTTGTTATTGCTTTTATCATGCCTTATCGGAATTTAAATAAAGGAATCGATGTTTATTGCTAGAAAACTTCTGTATCTATCTATAAAATAAATCAGTGCTATATGATACTGCCATGAAAAAACTAATAATAATTTATCAACCGATATATTTTGTGATTCCATTTTCAAGAATTCATTTTCAACAAATGACAATTGCATTTTTTATGTTTGTTTTCAGACCATTCCTATTGAAAAGAATGTATTAAAATCTGTATGAAGTAATGATTTTGGTATTTTTTTTAAATGCCTTGTCTAAATCATTAAATATTGATCAAAAATCTAAATTCCGGTTGTTGTTTTAATTAAAAAATCAATAAACTGTTTAATTTTATTAATTTTTTTAAATAAAAATTGAAAACAAATTCCAAAGACCCATTAAAATCCAAAAACCGAACTTTCGCCAAAAGAATAAATATTTTAATTAAAATTCAAAAACGAGAATATTATCAATGTTTTTATTTACAATAATATATGAGAATATTCATCAAAAATTATTTTTTTAACAGAATTCTGTTTCATATGATTCATTTTTTATACGTTGCTAAATCTACTTTTTTTTCCAAATTTATGTCGTTGAAACATCACTACTACATAAGAAATACTTCTTAAGTTTTTATATTTTTATTTATTCTGAAATTCTTGATTTATTTCTAGCGCTCTGTTTTGAATAACTTCAATTATGGCTACATAACAACGTTTGATGGGTGTACGATATATAATATTCTGCGAGAATTGATTTAGTTTAAACATTTTGATTGACACTCAGCTATGTAGATATTAACAGCATCGTTAAAAGTGTACGATATATAATATTCTGCGAGAATTGATTTAGTTTAAACATTTTGATTGACACTCTAAAAGCTATGTAGATATTAACAGCATCGTTAAAGGATGTTCTTAATATAAGTACTTAATTATTATGGTTAAGGAGATAATATCCGTTTTTCGCTTAAAACAAATCGACATTTTAATTATGTTTAACCTCCTTTTAATGTGCTTTAATATATTAATTTTTCTTAACAAATTTTAAAAAGCTTATAAAGAACAAGCAGTTCAGAAAAAACTAATTGCCTATATTTAGAACAGGTCTTTTAATTTGGAACAATTACAATACCGGGATTAAAATACATTTAATCAAAATTACCTTCAGTGGCATAACTTAAGCGTCGAAAGTCATAAAAATCTATTACATACTTGTAGTTTCATAGTTATTACAAAGAAACAAAAATATTTTAAAAAAATTGAATTTCCCCCATTTTTAAATGGATTAATCTGCAAAGTTAATTAAATTCAATTCAAATTTGCTACTAATAATCTAATTTCTATATTAGATTTTAAAAATTGCCATTAAATAGTTTAATAGTTACTATGGAAAAACTTTTGTTCTTTTTCAACTTCTCAACTTTTGTTTGAATATCCTCATTTTTAAATGATTTCATTTAAAGCATTAATTAAATGTGCTTTTGGGATCATTTTTAAAGGTATGAGTTCCCTGTTAAATATTATTAAAATCCAGTGAGTAGTTCAGAAGAAATTAAAGAAGAATCCTAGAAGTTTGAACATCAACCATTTTTAAATTAAGCTAGAGAATTAAATGATGTGGCATCATGATTATTTTTAATGGTAGAATATTGGCACTAAGATTCAAGAAAATTCGTTCATTAGCTCAAAAATTATTAATAAGGAATATACAGATAAAAGCACAACATAGGGCTCTTATAAATCTTACTTTCCGAAGGAAAATAGACAAAAATAAATCTTTACAATAAAAAGTATAATATAGTACGTATAAAAATAAAAATAATTCATATATTTCTCAAAAATAATATTTTATATCATATTATTTTTGGAAAATATTTTCTTACTGAATATTTTACCAATGTAACATATATGCAAATTTTATATATACCTAATATCATATTGATTTCTCTATTTCTTTTTCTCATCATATACTGCGTTATATTAGAAGAATATTTGCAAGATTTTTATATATGATTACAACTAACTGAACATAATATTTATCAATTTAAAACAAACTCTAAAATTCTTTTATCAGATGTTAAAATCTCTTTGATGACTTTTAAACACTTTCTTATTAAAAATTTTTCAGACTATTTTCCCTGAAATATGATTCTTATAGTATGTAGTTTTATTGTTTCTAAAATTAACATTTTACTGCTTGATGGAATAGTGAAATATCATCTCTTATTAAGTTTAATAAAGTATCTATCTATATAATCGACTCTCGGCTATGACTTTTATGTCGTCAACTTACTTCAAAGGAAAAATTAATCATCCGATATGACATTGATATATGAGATCATCATAAAAAAATAAGACGACAAGATTGGATCATAACTTAAACTTTTATTTGGAAGACATTTCATAAATTTCTTTAATCAAACAAAGCAGCCAACATGCATATTTTCAATGCGTGTTTCCTCTTGTCAGAAGAATTTAATTTGATTATATAAAATGCTGTATAATTAGTTAATTAAATGTATATTGATAAAAACTGATCGAAAAACTGGAAAAATTTTAATAAGGAACTAAAAATAAAAACACGAAAATAACTGTAAAAATACGAAAAAATAAAAAGAAAAGTGGCCATAAAATCTAATAGTGCAAACAGTTAGTTCGATCTAGAATGACACGAAAAACATCGCTCTAAAAGCTGAAATGGAAAGTTAGAAAGGAACGAAAAATAAACTGGAATCTGATACAATTGCTTTTTATCTTCTTTTTGCTTTTTAAAGAGAAAAATAGTCTAAAAATTGACTGAAGCAGATTTTTTCCATAAAAAAAGTTGAAGGAAAACTCGTCTTTTGTTATTAAAATAATAATATAGAAATTTTATCTTAAAATAATATGCAAAGAAATATATCTATCTATATATATATATCGATCAATTTTGGTTTCGAATAAAATTATAAATATCGTTTTTATTGAATTTTCACATTTAAAAAATATATACGTGTATAAAATATTTCAAAAATAAAAATATTTTCGGGAAAAGACCGAAAACTTTCGTTTATATAAGCAGACATTCACAAACATTCTTGACCATTCCTGATAAAAGGAAGATACGAATTTAATAAGATTATTTTGTAAAATATATAAAAATATTATTTTTTATATATAGATAAATCATACAAAAGAATAAGAAAGTTGTCTGTAGAATCACATTCACAAAAAAAATGGATGTATTCGATAAAATACAATTTTATTGAATATTTCTTCCAATTTGTTCGATTTTGACATTTTATTATTATATTGTTACTAATATAAAAGTATATATTATCCATATCCTTTCTTACTATATTTAAAAGGCGAATTAAATTAATGGAAGAAAAGAAACTCAAAATAATAGTATCATTAGAAATATATATATTTTTTGAGTTACTAAATCAAGAACCAGAAATGAAAATTTAATGAAATATCCTTAGGTGCTTAAATATAAAAGATCAGCGGCCATTTTTTAGTGGAGACTTGACGATAGAATAAGAGAAAACATCATAAAATAATTCAAACTGAGTTGTAAATAAATTTAAAGATAAGGTGAATAACAGTATTAGTAGTGCAATTAAACTTATCATTATTTCAATAATATTAATTGCATCAGGCGAAAGATAAGTAAAGTATTCTGCGAGAATATATTATTTTTTGATAATGTGCCAATATGCACTGGAATAAAGTGGCAATAAAAATAAATACAAGATAATATGCTCCTCTTTATATTAATCAAGTAAGTTATTTGCATCGGAAGCTGAAAAAAACTAAACAAACAAAATAGATAAAAAAAGAATTGGAAGGAAACTAAAAATGGATTTAAAATATCACATAATCTGAACATATAGAAGATTATTGTAAAAAATAAATTGGCCTTAAGCATGTTATTGTAACAGATTAAACTGAAGAAACTAGATTACGTGAAAGATTAGAATGAAGAATAAAGAATCGTATAATATTGAATATGGAAAATTTCTGAGTCAATAAGAAAGCAGAAAAAAGTTTAGAAAAAACAGCGAAAATAAATCAAAATGTGGAGATTTAAATTCTAGAAAGAGAGATTAAATCTAATTAAATGTAATTCTAATGATTCTGTTTTAAGTAATAAATTAGTTTTTATATTTTAATAAATTTTGTATTTGATAATTTTATTCATTTACAATATATAGGCCTACTGTAAGCAAAAAAAAGACTTTTTATGTTTTCAGTAATAATAAACGTGTTCTTAAACGAAGCAATAATAAAATTAAAAAAAAAAACTAATAATTATCAATGAATTATTTTTAAATTTTAATTATGAATAAATATAAAATGTGTCCTTGGAGACAGACATCTTTTCGCGAGACAGTTTTAGTATACCAAGAAAAAATCTTTTTAAAAATTTAAATTTTTTGCATTCCTTTTAAAAAAAAATGAAATTAAGTTACTTGATTCTTTTCGAATATCTTTCAAAATCAACATAATTTTTTTTTCTTTTCTTTAGTGAGTGCAATTCGCCGCTGTTTTGATAATTTAAAAATACAGTACAGTAATTATGCTAACAGAACTTGTTAAACGTCTTTCAAAGGCATTACAAGAAAAATTTAGTCAGTCTTCCTTATTTTGTAGTAAAAATTCTCCTTCTATATTTGACAGTTGTGGGGGAATGTTTGATTTCTTTTGAATGAAAAAAATGGTAATGAGAATTTTTCTGTTTATTCTTTTCGCGAATCTGGATTCAAATATTTCTAGTTATTTCGTAGACGTAAAAATCCCAACCCTGATATCGAATTTCTTGAATTTCTGGATGCCTTTAAAGTATTGAAAAATGAGAATTAAAATACAGATTGAATGTGTAAGAAAAAAAAAACATAATATTTTTATTACTGATTTTCCAAATCGCATATTTTAAAAGCATTTTTATCAAAAATTTATATCAAATTTTTACATAACAGAAACTCGCCTCAAATTTGCTATTCCGACAGAATTATCGCATTTTCGATTTTATCGATTTTTCGGCAGTGCTTTTAAAATAAAACCCGAAAAAATAAATTTAACAAGTAAAGAAAAATAAAAAAAAAATAAAATTTACATATTTTATGAAGCGTAAGGACGATCCTTAAAACTTTTACTGGAGAGATAAAAAAAATTCATTTAAAACGAAAAACATGGACGAATTAAATAAAAATAAACTTTCGTCTGTCATGTATCAACAGAAATAAAAATAACGTTTATTAAGTACTTTTCTTTCAATTAAGAAATTAATTAAAACGTTCACATGCCATAATATAAAATAATCGGAATAAAATTTCATTTGATATCTGTTTTAATTAAGATTTAAAGATTAAAAAAAATATATCCGAGTTCTTTTGTTTAAATTAAGAAAAAATACTATATCACAGTTTGTTTTTAAACCTACAAAAATAAAGATTAATTGATTTTGTACAAAAATATCATTTTAGAAACGTCATTATTATCGATTGAAAGGAGAAATTACAAAACGGAATTCCCGATATACTGCATGACAATCCGCTTTAAACAACAATGCCTTATTTAATTTATTAAAATGTAATTGTAGGATTAAATTCTGACGATTTAAAATTTTCTTTAGAATGTTATAAAATTTAAATAAATTAATGTTAAGAATTTAAATCGATATGTCTCTCCAATCGATGGCATTATTTAATTTTTCGTGCGTGTATATTGAAAATAAAATACGACGCAAATTTAAAAAAATAATAATTAATTCATATGTGACGCAAAAATTGCGTTAATCAGCTGCAAACTGTTTAAACAATTTGAATTAATTAAATTTTAATCAACTTAAACAGTAAAAAATCTTAAAATTTGGATGAATTTTTTTAAGTTTAACAGCTTTAAAAAATAGGATTTTTTAACCCGTTACTCACTAAATATTTGTGTTTCTGATAATCTATACGTTATTTTTTTCTTTATTACTTCTATTTTTATTAAATCCTTTTACCAAAAATACAAAACTAATGTTGCAATTCCCATCTTACGTTATGGTTTTAACCAAAGATTTATTACCGTTCGCTTCATCTAACATCTTTAAAGAACTCTCACGCTCATTGAACATCACAACAGAGACATTCTTTAGATGTCTGTAATCTTTTATATACCGAATTACATAACATTCCAGTTAAGAAACAGTTTTATCGACATTAAAAATATTTTCGAAGTTTACAAAATAAATTTTTATAGAAACGTGTAATTTATTTTCCTTTTTTTGTAACGTTGCTGTCAGATTAAAACGTTATTCAAGGACAAATTTATCGAATTTTGCGTAACTGTACGAATCTGAATCGTTCTTAATCTGTTATAAATCGATTGGTGGAGAATTGTAAATTTGCAAACATTAAAACTGATTTCCCGCAATTTCTCTTCAATCTGTTTAATCAGTGCGGAGGGCGATGCAGTATTTATTATAATTATTAAATTCTGAACGAGTTCGAGCGAATATCAGAAATCATTCGCAGAAAAACAATAAAATTGTGTTTAGGAGTGGTTTAGAATTATAATTCAATCAAGTTCTTTCGCTCTTATCGATCGGACAAGCTGTTCGATGTAACAGTTGTTCTATACGTTGAAAATGCAATTGTTAACTTTACCGAGTTAATTCAGTAATTGGTTAAAAAATTAATTACTGAATTAACTAGTTAAAGTTAGCAAGTTACCAAAATTCAACGACATTCTACGTGAATAATTCGTATAGATTCATTTTAACGTGCATTAATTCTTAAGCATTAACCTCCCAAAAAAAACTGATTCATTTAAATATTTTGACTTGCAAATGCAATAATAGCAAGCTTAAAATTTTTAGTAAAAATTCGCTTTATATAGCGTTATAAACAGAAAAAATCGCCCTGTAATTCGCCATATTCTTTTGTTACCATCGCAGTTCATCCGACCGAATCATTCAATACGACTTTTTTTTCTAAACTTTGTTCTTTAATTAACCAGCAAAAAAATTCTCAGAATAAACAATGACTTGATAAATCAAGTTAAAATTTCTTCTTCGAAAATAAATTATTTCAAACTTTTAATCATTTTTCCTTAAAAAATTTTCAACTACAAAAAAAAAATATTTCTGAAGATCGTTATGTTCTTTGGTAGTTGAATAAGAGTTTTATGTTTTAAATAAATGTTTACGTTTACTCTTTTATTGCTTATTTTAATTTTATATCTTTTGAAATTCGATCTTAAATAAATCGTTTGGTTGCATATTATATAACAAGATCTAATTCTCTCTTTAATTAAAAAATCGCAAAAGTTTTAAAGGTTAACTTAAACTATTCAGTCTGCTCGCAATCATATAACTGTACAGTATATAATATTTTAATTTAAGAAAAAAGCATATCTAAAACATTATTCGACTCAAAATTTATATATATATTTAAATAATTTATTAATTTAGAATAAATTGAAAACGCCCTAATTTGCATGATAACAGATTTCATTAAGGAAAAATAATTAACTCGTTACTCCTGTCTATCCCAGTCGAAACGTTTTAGATAATTAAACTCTTTCACCTTAAAATATTCGAAAAATGTAGTCAGCAAATGTTTGAATATTTTAAAAACATTCATTAGACTCCAATATTCAAGTTAGCATCTGCTATCTTGCTATAAATTTTATTTTTTTTGCTGTTATACAAACGTAAACTTTCGTTTCGCTTTATCTTTGTAAAATGCGATAAAATCGTGATTATGTGCTAAAAATACGTTAATATCGTTATATATATTTTTTATAATTAAAGTTTTGTAGTCACGGGATACTACAGAATGTTTTCGGTTGCAGTTAAGCGTTGACAACTCCCAATCTTATAAATCATCTAGAAGAAACGTATTAAAACCGAACTGAAGTTCTGTTACCATTATAAATCTTATTTTAACAAGAAAAAAAAATCTCTGCAAAGTAATCTTTATCGAAAGAATGACGTCAAAAGGTAAAAATTTCTGGAACTGAACTGATTGTTTTGAGAAAGATTTAAAACGAAATTGCTTTTTTTAGCATAACTGGAAAGGTAGGAAGGATAATTCAGACGAGATGACTATCGTTAAAAAATTATCTAATGTTTTCAAAAAATAGTATGAAATGAGTTAAATAACTAATACGTGTCGTGTTCTGCAGTCATAAATCAGTGACAAATCATTCGAAAGTGTCACTAATACCTCTTCCAAACACGACTGCAGTTGTCGTGCTTCTTAATTAAAGATGCCTTAATTATCCAATCATTAATTCGGCAGCAATAGCTTTTAATTAATATAATATTGCTTCAAATTTATAAATTCGTATTTATACAATTGCTTATCTTTACTGGGCGATCGATAGAAGAGAGGAAGGTAAGATGTTTCCATTGATTTGCGTGTAAACTGAAGTCGAAATATAGAAATAAAAAACAATTTTTTTTCCTCCTAAAATTACAAAATTTTACTGAGAAAATGATGAAAAAATACGAAGTTGATAACTTCCGCAGGATTTTTTAAAATACAAGATAATATTTTTAATACACGACCGCGTAATTAACGTTTCGTTATTATTTCGACGTTATTGAGTATCGATATCCGTTATCGGAGCTTGATATTTTTCTCAGTAACGTTACGGCAATAGTGAGTTAGCTATTATTGAATGTGTGGCAAATTCTTCGCCTCCTAACATGCAGCATTCACCCCCGTGCTGGACATGGAACCATCTGCAAACTGAGCCTATCTGTGGTGACGTTTCGTAGTGGACATTTCCAAACCAAACTCCGGTTTTGAGAGCGCTTATCTGTCAAACTTAAAGCTACAATCGTCGAATTATGTAAACATTCGTACTTAAAACAGTTGCTGGATATCATAAATGATCAAACTCCTGCTTTACTACAGTTTGACATAAAGAAAAAAAGGTAAGTTACATCGATTTTACGTAAAACTGCACAAATGTTTGCTTACTTGTTAGTTTATTATAAATAATTCGAATTAATGAATTATATATTTTTAAAGGGCATCGATATTTACAGTTAATTTTTGCTAATATGAAATTTTCGTGTACTAAACGGTGTCTTTGAACTTGCTACGTGTGCAGTTGCAGTTTCGCTCGGTTTAAACGAGTGTATGTTTATATTATTAAGTAATACGAATGCTAAATGATGATAGATTTTGTATCCACTTTTATAAGTTCACTGCTAAGCAGTACTATCGTACAGTGAATGCAACAGTGCAGAAGCCATAATAACAGTTTGTAGACAGATGGTCTGACGTCAGTTTGACAATCAAATAAGACTGAAAACATAAACTAAACTGATAAAACAGATTCTGAACAAGATTATGAATAATTTTAATCGTACACAAAAGCCATATAACTGCTGCATTTGTAAACGGCGATTATAATCCCTACGTTTAAGACTGTTCGATCTTCCGATTTTCCGTTTATTTAAACTATTATATATATAAAAAGTGCATTCACATTTTGAAAAATTTCTCCAGTTAGAAATTATCAAATCGGAAATTTAACGCTTCGTTAATTTTTTTATAGATCAATTCGATTTACTTTTATAAATTTTAAACAGTTAAACGTTCAATAATGGATTAATTCCGTTTTTTCACTTGAAACGTGTTCTTTTTAAGTAAATCGTACGCACTTTATGAACTTGTTAAAATGGCTTTAAAAGTTTTGGTTTTGGAAAAACGAAATGTCAATTTTAACGGCAAAACATCAATTAAAATAGGAACGTCCGAGGTTTATTTTTAAACCCGCAACACGCATCATAAACGTATTTTCAGATCATAAAAATCATAAAATTCTATTTTACGACAGCAATAATATTTTTTTTAAATCGTGAGTAATATTATAAGATATATAATAACGACACGTGACGCAAATACATTTTATTATACACAGTCACACTACATATGCGATAACGAGATTCGTTCATTTACTAATTCGAATAAAAAACTTTTATCTTCTAAGCAAATTCATAACGTTTTCTTTCAAAAAATTAAAAACTCTATATTTAAACGCTTTTAAATATAAATCAAAACATATATACATCAATGAAACTTAATATTTTTTTCCCTTATTTGGTTGAGTTGTCAAGCTGAAAATCATTGAAGAGAATCCCTTTATAAACACGTCAAGAGGTTTCATACTAACGATGATTTTTCAATTTAAAACAAAGTTTTTATTAATTAACCTACTATTAAATATGACATTTCCTTTTTTCATCATCTCGAATATTCCAGATGTACTTGTATATAGTTTCTTTTGAAGAAAGATCTCTTCTAATGGAATTTCAAGCTATTATTGATCTCCTGTTTTTCTAGGGGATTTATCTGATATATGGAACCAGTTCGTTTTTTGAAAAATTCTCTTGTTTATATTCTCAACTACTACTGCACTCGACAATTTCAATATTTCATACACCATCAAAATAAATTGCAATTTTATTCTGAAAAGTATCGCAAGTTAAATATTTTGAATGAATTTGTAACTTTATACCGAAACCATACATTTAATTCGAATGTTTACTATATATATATAAAGAATTCTTCTAAGCAATAAAACTTCCTCGAAATAAATTGCTTATCTCAAAGGTCGCTGTTAGATTCAAACAGAACTTTGCTTTGCTCTGGTAAGTTTAATAATATAGATTTTCTTACGGCGTCATTAGCTACACATCCAATATTTTTGGATCAATTTTGCGAGTGAAATAACGACATAATTATGCTCTTTTATTTAAAAAATTTCTTTTAAAATATTTACTTAATATACAAGCATACTGTATAAATAAAATTTTTTACAGTACATAAATTTGTTATTGAATAGCGTGACTTTGTATATCTGTGTTGCAACGTTAACTCGAGACTACACCCTAAATTTTTATGAAAATTTCGAAATTTTTATTATAGTCTTTACAAGTAATTATAAAAGTATCGTGGAGAGCGTATTAAGTGTGTGTACATTTTCAGGAAGATGAGACTGTTTCACATTAATCCGAGAGAAAGGCGGGCATCTAGAGAAAGAACTCTTAACGGATCTTCATCGATGTCAAGGCTGTCTTCAAACAGTCCACGTCCTTCTGTAGATGGTTTGTTAACTCCAACATTCTCTTCTAGACCAAGATCTATGTCCATTGCTTTCAGTCCAGATTCGGCTGAGGGTGATTCTTCATATCGAAGATATCGTTCGCATTCCGTTTGCCAACAGTCTCAAAGAACACCCAGGAAATCTTTATCAAGAATGACGGAAGAGGAAGACACATTCCAAGGATTTACAGTCAAACTTTATATCATATTAGGTACCTTGTGCACGGCCATGGCCGGTTTTGTGATATATGCATATCTGTATAATACTGGCAAATATCATTAGAAAGTACTGATACTACTATTAAAAAAAAAAAACAAAAAAATATGGTAACTGTGCGGCGTTTAAATTGGTTTATAGTCTTTCACTTGCGTAGTTATTAAGTTCGAAGATATTTTTCTGTAAAAATATATTCGAATTTATTCACGTTTACACTTTTGCAAAGGTTTTGCGCTTGTTTTGTATATATAGGATTGGTGTAATGAGAAATGTCACGATAAAACACGCAAGAAAGAAAAAAACAGATTTTTATTGTAAAGTATTTGCTATACTTGTAATCAAACGCTTTAACATTGCTCAAATGTTAGAGAAAGCAAAATATATATATATATATATTGTGATGATATGTGTATAAGTATATAAAATATACCTTTATAAAACTCGTTAAAAATTAATTTTATATTAAATTATAACAAACGTAACAAAGTAATTTAAAATCGCGAAAAATAAAAAGATGATATTCGTTATTGATGTAAAGAGTGTATAATTTTTCATATAAAACTAATTGTTTTATATCATAAAAAAAAATAAATCTAGTCGCGAATAAATTTATTTAATGTATATAAACGAACTGTTTGTGGATATAAAATTGTTTTGTTTTACAGTTAAGTGTTATTTAATAACGATTTGTTTATGTAACGTATTTAAATTGGCTTTGTAGCTCAATATATTTTGTTTGCTTACTGTAAAAATAAAACATTAATTTAAATGATAAGATTTATGCGAATATTTTCATGATAATTATTGATGCATTCTCAGGAGAATTACTTGAAAAATTAAAGATATTTTACCGGAGAATTAAATTTAAATTTCGATTAAAGATCACATATCGAGCATGCTAAGTTTTACCTAGAAAATTCTCCTTTCGGCAGTCATATATCTTACTGTACTTTGTGCCACCTGTACATGGTATTAGATTATTCTGGTATAGGATGAAGAAAATATAAAGCATGTTTCCAGGTATTATGTTGAATATGCAATGCTGAATATAGGTTACAATATTAGGTTACAAATGCTGAATTTTTATAAATGTGAGCTGTTAATTATGCACGATTTTTTAAAAATTTATCGAAGGATAAACTAAGAAAAAAACGTAAATTTTGTTTGCCGAATGATTATTATTCAAAGAACTTTAATCTTATTTTTTTAAAGATGTTTACTTAAACAAACTTGAAGAAATTTTTAATTAGAATTTTAAATTATCTCTCATATATTCAGGAATATTTCTTCGACTGCTTTATCTTTTCTAAACTACATAAAATATGTTAAAAGTAAGCTACAGATTTTTGTAGATGTTTTTAAAAGGATTATTGATAAATTTTCAGATATAAATGAGACGAGTTTTAAAGATAGAAAAGGAAAAACATCAATACACAAATCTAATTTTAGAATTTTTCTTCTTCTTTGTCAGAATCAATTTTTATCAAATTAATTTAACGTCAAAAGAATTTCAGCAGTGTCATATAATAATACAGTTTCCATGTTTAATCACAGGGAAAAATTTAAGTTAATTATTAATACTGGATAGATTAAAATTATTTTATCGGTGAAAACATAGCGAGTGGGGGAAAACAAATATTTTCATACAAGTTTTAATTTATTTGAAACGACGACTAATAAACAGATCTGCAAATATTTTCGACGATTGTCTTTAAGATGCACAAAAATCGATTATCCGTTTAGCAAAATGTGTTCTGGAAATCAAGAAAAGTTTTTAATAGCGAGTTTTACTGGAGTTAGAAATTCAGTAAGCTGTAAAATGTGCCACAATGATTTTGAAAATTGATAGTGAAGACGAAAGTGGAACGGTTGTTATGTCGTTGCCTCTTGCCACTCGTTTAAATTATTCTGTCTGGAATAAATTATGCATTTTCCTACGTTGGATCTATTCTATGCAAATATACAAAAGAAATTTAAATAAATATTATTTTTCTACTTTATAAATAAGCTTTAATAAATTAGCAACGTGTAGACTTATCTATTAATAGTGGACGTTTCAAAATTAATATATATATTTATTTACTCGATTAATTTAATAGATAAAACTTGAAGATTGTTCTACATTATGCTGTGCAACCGTGATAATTATTTTCTTTGAAAATAGAGCCAATTTATTGTTTAAACTTCGAATGAAATTCTTAAAAATTGATAGATCACCGTTTTTCAGCTGTTGTTGTAAATATTAATGTGAGGAGATTAACTGCAAAGCCAGCAAAAAATTTTAAGGTTTTATAAATAATTGAGCCATTTACTTAAAGACTGTGATCAAAATCTTCAATAATTTCATTTTTTATAAAGTGACGCTCAAAAATTTTATTTTAAAAAATTATTTTACGTGATATATTACGTTATTGCGTGACTAGAATTTTTTAAAGACGATCGATATTAAAAGAAGATATGGCTTTAATCTATAATAATGAGAACAGTTGGAAAGAAAATATAGTCTATTAATTATTTTGCATTAGAGGTTTGTTATTTTTTTGCTTTTAAAAAAGCGATGATTGATGATTTAGTCATTTTAAAATTAAGTTATTAGAGCTTAACCAACTTACAAAATTCAATTTATGATTTATAAGCTGTCCGAGATTTTGACACTGTCAACGTATCTGAATCATTAAACTGGAAGGAAAAAAAGGCGAGATCAAGTAACAAATCTCTCTATAAAGAACAATTTAAGTAATAATAAGATTTGATATATTTTTTTGTTCAAATTACCACAACAAAAATTGAAAAATTTTTAATAACTTTTGCGTGTTCGATTTTTGAATGTAATATGATGATACCGCTTGATATGTTAATCGCATAATATGGATTTTAATAAGATCTAATTTAAATAATTTTCTAGCAATTTAGATTGAGTAAATCTTAAAAACATTTTCCGTGATTTTCGTTACTGAATTTTTAGGATGAATGATCAAAAAGTCCGCTCTGAGTAAGCAGATTCTAGACTTTGTTGATGTAAAACTGAACAGTAACGTTTAATTGCAGAGTAAAATTTGCTAAGATTTTCTGCTTTAGGCTTTTAACTTTCGAATTATATTGTTATTACAGGCTTATATGACAATTTTTTAATGAATAAATATATTTATGTCGTTTTAATTTGTTTAAAAATAGCAAAAAAATGGCGTTATTCGTTGGTTTCGAGCATTCGTATGAATACTAAAATTGATAGTCTTGTGATAAATTGGATGAATAATCGCATAAAACGGTTGCATTAATGGTTAAATTATAAAAAATCAAATACTTTTCTAAAAACTTTAATTTGGTAAAATTATTTAAGAGCACGAAACTCTAAAGATACTCGAGAGAACTGCATCTTGCTTTCTTTCTATTTTTGACATTACCAACATACAAATATCCAACGAAACAATATTTCATTTTATAGCTATGAATTCGTGTATGTCTACTCAACTGGGAATGAAGTAAAGCCAATTTTTGATAATTTCTTTCAACCAATTCAGAATCTAACCTATTTTTAAAATAAAGAGATCAAAACTTTTAAAAATTGAACTCTCCGACACGAATTTCATCATATTTTTAAAATTAATTGTTAAGAGAATTCTGGTTTTGATACAGTCATGTTAAAAAATACTTAAATAAAAGTTAACTACTTAAGAAAATCTTATAGAAGACATAGATCCGTTATAAAGGCAAACCATTCAATAGCGATAAAGCAAAAAGAAAAATGATTATCAATAGGTTGATTAACAAGATAGAACTATCCACTATTGAAGATCTTGGCCCATATCCAGATGAATAAGTAGCATTAGAGAAAAGAGAAAAAATACTGACTTATCACAATCTCTCTTTTTATTCATTACTTATTCATCCTATCCATCTATTGATCGAAATTCTCCTTTGAAAATTCTAAAATAAATTTTTATTATTTACATTATTTAGCATGATAAGATTTAAAAAAACTATTTATAATACCATATTTTTTAAAAATGAATTTTATGCAGTAAAAGATTAAAAAACTTATACCGAAATTTAAAAATAGTTAAGAAATATGTTCACGAAGATATAGCAAATTTTTATAAAGAAGAAAAGACGTTGCGTGTATTTGAGAATCACGATTTCTATCTGAGTACACATTTGAAAATTTGAACGTGATCTATACTCGTTCGGCTAATATTTCTTCGATTTCTTTCGTGTCTTCATTATTATTTGCTTCTATGCATATTCATTGTATGAAAATTATCATTAGACCAGATTTATTTACTCAGCTTCTTTTTAAATCTGTACACAGCGTGACCCAAAACTTAGCTAACCGAGAAGGCGTACAGATGTAACTGCTGATAAATAACTGAAAATGCTAACAGATACAATAATATCTGAACTACAGCATAATTCTCAATTTGTTGATGTCGAATTTATCTAACTATAAGATTCAAGTACCTTTTGGATCAAAAGTTCAGAAATTTTTAAAGGAAAATTTTCAAGATTGGTTAAGACAATTTATAAATTGTCCAAAAAGATTTTGCAGTATAACATTCTATGTTTTATTTTTATTATTATTATTAAAAGATTGCGTTTACTGAAAAATGAATAGGAGTGGATCATTTCTAGTAGTTAAATATTGGCTACAAAAAATACTTTCTATTCGCATTTGAAGATTGCAAAGAGTTTATTCATTTCAGATAAAAAAGAACAACAATAAACAGCTCTACTATATAAAAAAAAAAGTTTATATCTCCAAGTTTCTGAGACAAAACTTTTTTGTTTTGATACTGCTGTTTATTGCATTTTTAGAATCTTCGGTTTGAGATATTGGATTAATTCTTCAAATTTTATTATTAAAATATTATACATAATGAGAGATAAAAAGATATTATAAATAAATCTCACTATTAACTTGAAAATGTATATTAATCAACAAAAATAAACTCTAATTCGATTAAAAATTAGTTGTAAAAAACTAATTTGATCTTTAAAAATTCTAGTATATCAATCCAAAAATACTCTTTAATTCGCTTTTAACTAAATATTTTTCACAGTAAAAATAATGAATAAAATTATTTTTAAATTCTGTTTCCGTATTATTTTTATTCCTCTTAAAATTTTTCAAGAAAGTCAGATATAAGATGGAGATTAGAATCTCTCAACTCATCTGTTACATAAATTCCCGCTTCACTAATTTTGTGTTTTATTCCTTAGCATTATTCAAATGTCTCTTTGTATCAGATAATAAATATCACATAATTATTATTGAAGATAATAAGACATCAACCATATATCATTATATGAATATATCAGTATATTCATCATCATTATCGTAATCCTGTTCTAGTTTCTAATGTTGTTATCAGTTCAAATATTCAAAATATCGAAAAAAATATTAAATTTTTAAAGATTTTATGCTACGTGAAAATAAGTAGTGACAATAAATAACTAGCAAGTTTAGATTTAATCCTATATGATTTAGCAAACCATTGATTCTGTGCTGAAAATCATTAAACAGTTCATTTCTCCATTTGTTGGATAAATGAATCGGCTAAATATTTATAAAATTTTTCAGATAATATAGTTTAAAATACGTTTATATATATATTTTAATTTCTAATGCACCATCTTGTAAATGAATCGTGAGGAGACTCCAGTATTAGTATTCGAATACCTGTACTGTGGATAAAAAAGGAATGATATTCTGAAGTTTGAATGCACTGCGATGTTTTATTGTTTGACCTGTCAAATATACAAACGGAAAGGTAATTATATAAAGTTCTGTTATAGAATGTATCAAAATCCTTTCATGTGACAAAAATATCATTCACCTACGACGAATAGTTTCAGAAAGATACTGCATATTAACGTTTTTAAATGACGATAATATTGTAACGAGATCGAAGTACACCCTTAATTTCGTGGATTCTAATTATATCTTCAAAATTAATAGACATTTTGCTAAAATTTGAATAGTCATTGATTGTGATTCTATAAATATCTTATTGATGAACAGACTATTAGAATCAGACTGACAGAGTGAATACATATGGATAAATTATTGTAAAAATAATGACTTACAAATTATATTCAAAGTTTTATTGTCTTTCTAGGATTATTTTGTGAATTTTATAGAGAGGTGAAGATTTATAGTATGCATTTTGAAGGGTTTATTAAAGCAATTGTCTTCAGATGTTCTTTATTTTTCGTTAAATATGATAATTACTGTATTAATGAATTTCTTTATGCAAAGAGTGTTTCGAAACCTATAAACCTTTCTATTATTTTTAATAATTTTGCTTGTGGTGTACTTAAAGACTTCGGTCTGGATCCTTTTCGAAGAAGGCATTCAAGGCTATATGGGAACTTTTATTTGTGCTCCGACAAACAGAAAGTATTATGGTTGCGTTATGATTAATTGTTTGTGCGAAATTCGTGATAAAAATTTGTTTTCTCGTGTGAGTTTCATCCAAATCTAATTAACTGTGACTTGGCTTAGCGTTTATCGTTTCGCCAAACGTAGGCACGCAAAATCTCTCTAATCTCTTCACTAAAGTGCTTTTTTTTACTTTCTTTGCTTACATTTGGATTCTTTACTTTAAGAGTTATATTTCTGGTGCTATATTCAAGAATATACTGCGCTTAATTATTGAAGATTGTCTATAATCTAGCACAAAATCATTCTTTAATCATTAACTCCATTATATTATTAATTTCAATATTTTAAAATTAAAATATAAAGATCTATTTTTTCTATCATAATTTAAACGATCTTACAATGTTAATAATTTATTCACTCATATTCTACATTAAATAATTAACTGTCTAAAGCATTATTATGTGGCATAATTCTGCTGTCATCCATTAACTTTTATAAAAAGACAAGAAATGCTTCAATCGAATTTAAATTTCGAATGATGATTTATTAATAATAGTTTTAATATTAAAACCATTTCAAAATGCTCAATTATAGATACATTCGGCCATTAAATGACTTGGCCACGAAAAATTTTCGAAACAAATTTCTAAACTCTGTATAAAAATTTATATGATGTCAATAGTATTGATCATTTTAAAAGTTACATACAAATTTATAATCTCAAAATAATTCATTGTTATGCGTGACATTTATCAACTTGCTATTTTTCAAATGTAAATTTAGATTATTCATTCATGAATAAATTGCTGTTACTGTCGTGTTAAGAGAGTTAAGTAAAATTCAGCTATTTTACAAAATATTGCCTTTTTTTCTTGCTAATTCTGGTTATTAATATTTCCGTTTTTTTATCGATGTTCTAAATTTTAAGCAAAAAATAAAAAGTTTACATTTTTCGCCCTTTTATTTGTAATTTTAACAGTAATTGTCTTATGATACAACTTTTATGATCATTTAAAATTTAATTTCTACACAATAAGTCTGTGACATGTCACTTATAGTCTCTTCAAAATTTTAATTTATTATCTATAAAATTAAAATAAATTTATACCAATATATGTGTGCAGAAATGATGTTTCAAGACCCCGTAAAGTTTATGCTGCATACTAAGGATATTCCGAGAGTGGGCATTTATATTTTGAAATTATTCTTTGGATATTTTCGTGCGTAACATGCCATACCTTAAACATTATGCATGAAGCAGATAAAACATATATGATTATTTTAATCGATTTTTTTTTTGTTCCATCGCTGCGTCAGACTCCCAGGCAATGGGGAAAATTTAAGCGACCTTGATATATAGATTTTTTACTCGAGATAACATTAATTTTAATAAATTACATAGCAGTTTAAAAATTTTCCATTTAAAAATCATTAAAAATGGCTTTTTACTTTTCTAATTTCTTTTTGAATTGAAGTTTTTTCGTATTTATTCACGCTACATGTGAAAACATAAAGAGGAGACATATATAATCAGCAGTGGATGAAAATAAAAATGATGAAAATAATGATGAAAATTTATTCAGCAAGTCGTTGTTAACATATTAAAATTTATAATTTTCAAAAAATTCTATTAATTAACAAGATACTTATCAAAAAAATTCGCATGTACATTTGTATACCGTTTGAAGGTGAACAGATAGATGTTCAGAACAAAGCTCTTTATATGGTCCATAAATCTAATAAATAAAATTAATCTTATATCTGGACCAAATTTAATAATATGAGAAGATTGTTAGAGAACTCTGTAACAACTTTTCACATTCAATTTGGTCCAGATATTAGGTTAATGTTGTTTATTTGCAAATGGATGTCTTCGAGGCATATATATTTTTTATCAATTTTTGTTTAATCATATTAAGGAAGACATTTGAGCTAATTTTAACATCTCTTCTCGCTGTGTAGTAAGGATTTTATTAACCATTTAAATGCATTACGGTAATTCAGCTAGTTAAGAATAGCGAAAGTCAAAATAAAAATATTAATTCCAAAACAAACTATTAAATGCATTACGGTAATTCAGCTAGTTAAGAATAGCGAAAGTCAAAATAAAAATATTAGAGTTATTCCAAAACAAACCAGAAATGTTTTTATATTTCTTTATAATCAAATAAGTATATGTAATGCACTTACTGTTTGAAAAAATACTTGAGTTTTTTATGTAAATGTAAAAGAAAGTTTTACATAATTTAAATTTCACAATATGTTAAATTTAATTTTATATATATTCGATTTGGCAAAAATGAGACTAAAAACTAAAACTATTTTTACGAAACTCTTACATTAGAAAGAAAACTATTCACATTTCTGATCATTTAAAGTATTCGCCATAATTTCACTTATATTTTATTTATTAATTTTTTGATAGACATAATGCATGTATTCGTATATGATCACGTCCATTAAATCATTCATCGTCTTCTATATTTCTTCGTATATTGCCCTGTATTGATTGAACCAACGAGAAACACCCCAATGGGAAAAGTCGGAAGTTTTTGATAATCATCAAATGGAACCATAACGTCCAATAAACTTTACACCGAAAATTCTATCAAATCGCATTCTTTGTGGCAAAATCACTGGTAAAAAAGGAAATTAAGTTAACTATAAAATTTGCGTAGAAATTCAATAAAAGAGTATTGTGGATTTTTTCTTGTGAAAACTTTTATGTTGAACTGCATTGATTTTTTATCGAGACTTGAACTTATCGATATCATATACTGAATTGTTACAAGAAATAGAGAAGGAAATAATGCCTAAAAATAATATAATCTTGTTATTTTTCTTGAATGATAACACTTAAATAAGTAGGCTACTTATCTCATTTATACCACTAATTAATATTTGAAATCCTCAAATCCTCTCAATATTAATCAATTTTTGAAGCTTTCGACATTCTAATTATTCTATATAGAATATATTTTAAATAGAATCCTCTTCTAATTATGCAATTTTGACAGTGAAAAATAACAGTTCACAATTAAGCGCTATCAACATTCTTAAAGTAATTATTTACATAATGAATTATAAACTTTGCAGGTGAACTTTAACAAAATTTGAATGATATAATTATTAATTAAAACTCTTATACAAAAATTTTATAAGAATAAAAACTTTGCATTAAAAGAAACGTATTCGTATTTAAAGTTTGTCATTTTGTTTCATTATCAAAATGCTAATGAAACAATATAAACATCATATAACACTAACTCATCAACTTAACTTTTATTAACATATACATACATATATATATACTGTATTTAATTAAATTTGCTAATATGTCTAAGCTTATATCCATTAACCAGCATTTCCTTAATATTTTTACTCCTGGAGACTTCAGACACTCTTTCACTCGTTCATCTCCTTGCGGTATAAGTATTACCGGCTTACAGAATCTGATAAAGCGTAAAATTTGAATATATTATTTGATTATTCATTATTCATTAAGTAGTCATTAACTATATATTACATTAAAATGTAAATGCATGTTTGTACAACTTCTAAACATCAAAATCAAAACTGCGTAAAAGAATTATTACAGTTAATTAAACTCATCAGAAACTTTAATCTGTGATTAAACTCCAAATTTATACTTTAAATTTTGTATTTATTGTTTCCAGTAGAAATAATTTAAAAAATTACAGTTATTGTAGGAATGTTTGCTATAAATTAATGTAGAAAAAATAATTTAATGATATAAATGCTTATATAGTAATAATAATATTTTCTATCATAAAGTCGATAAAGAAACGTTAGATGTACTACTTTATATGCAAATTTAGTTTTAGTTTTTATTATTTTTCCGTGATATTGGAAACAAGAAATTACTTATATGAATTCTATTTAAAGTTTTTTTTTGAAGTTCTCGAGTTCTCTCCTACATGAAGTTTAGGCTGTTCTGTCTGGTTCTAACTGAATGTATAAATAAATTTGTTTTTCAACGAAAATGTTTTTAATGCTGTATTTCAGAAAAAAAAAACATGAAAAAATTGTAATTTTATAAATCATAAAATAAAAAACTTTTAGTAATTAAAAAATGAGCAAGAACAAAATAGAGTAAAAAATGTTTATAAACAATCATTACTTTTGGAACATGCCTACTATTCTGGAATAATCAAATATGCACGATTAAAATGCATTGTCAAAGTCATTTTAATCTGTTTATTAAATTTATAAAAATCTATAAAATTTTTCTACTTGAAAGAGGATCTGAGGTTGCATTGTAAATGCATTGTCAAAGTCATTTTAATCTGTTTATTAAATTTATAAAAATCTATAAAATTGTTCAACTTGAAAGAGGATCTAAGGTTGCATTTACGAAAATTCAATCTTGATTTCCATTACAGAAACCTCAGAAGTTTGAACGTCCTTCATTTTTAAACGATTGAAATTACTGTACAGTGTTAATATTGATGTGTCAAGAAAATCATCCATCAACAATGAATAAATACATTAAACTTATTACAACATAATAGATTAACTTAATACATTTATACTATATCATCAAACTCGTCTTGCATAAATTGATCTTATGGATATAAACAGAGTATATCAATCAATTTAAAATATATCTATATTTTAAATTGATTGATATACTCTGTTTATATCCATATTGATATTTAAATTGATTGATATATGGTTGTAGGATTTTATTAGACAGCGATATTATTAAAAAAGTTATAATACGGTAATTATTAATTTAATTAGAATCTCTATTTGGTGATAATGATCAATGGGAGATGAACGGAAATATATGGTCTTATTTTAGATATATTTTATCAGTTTTTATTGCTAGAATTTAAGTTAATATATTTTGTCGATTGGAAAATCGTGTGGTAAAGCAATGGCTTGCCACCTGGAAATAAGAATCAGTTTTAGGTCCCTTATTTCCAGATTTTTCCAATGAGGAATATGATCAATGATCGCAATCATCATCTCAGCAAATGCCACCGTTAAAGTGATAGCTTCAAAATGATCCAGTGAATGGTTGCACAATAAAACATCCATCTGATTGCAATGCCAAGATCGTGTTGGCTCATGCTTTTCTAACCTAACCTATCAGTTTGAAATTTTATAGTATTTCACATTGAAACTGAATCCACAACATATACTATCCAATAGATAAAACAAATAATTATGAAATTCAAAGTACTGAATAAAAAAAAATAAAAGATTAAATTATAAATTATTTTTTGGTTCTCTTTATATATATATGATCTGTAAGTAGATAAAAATATAATAAGGCTATGATAACTCTTTCTTAGTAGTCTATAAATTAATAATTGAAAGTTTCAAAAATCGGATTTTCACTCGATTTCAATAACTATATAATTTTTCGAAACATTTAATTATTGTTATTACAACATTATTTACAAAATGTTTGTAATGTTTATGTTAGGTTAATTAAGTTAATCCGCTATATCATTCATGAGATAGGCTTTATTTGGCAGCAGTCATTTTTAGAACCCACTACACGCTGGCCAACATCTATGATGGTGTCAATCAGAGGGTTAAAGGATGGGATTCAACGGACCGGATCTGGAACCCTCCTAAAAATCCAGGTGGACCCGGAATTGAACTCGGATTCTCCAAGGTGATAAACGAATACTTTAATTTTAATTAATGTCTTCCGTTCTTGTCTTCTAGGGAGTCCCATGATATCCTTCCCTATTGTGCCGTTCGGACCTTCTTTCCTTTGGCTTCCTATATTTGGATTTCACTCTGATATCGCTTGACTGTAGTTGGGATTGCCACTGCATTTTCTCTCTTTCAGTTACTTTGGTAATACAAATATATTTTTTTCTTTTTTTATGCGTTACCTTTTACCCACTAGGTTGTTTCGATGTAAACCCGTTTAGTTAGATTTTGTGTTTGTTTCTAGCCATCTTTATTTTTCTTTTTCTCTTTTTTTCTGTCTTTTTGTGTTTATGTAGTGTGAATAATTAGTCATCTAACTACATCAATGTCTTTTAATTAGTATTATTTTACACACATAATAAAGATTTAAACACAACAAAATACACTGTTTAAAAAATAATAAACCCTCCATTAGGCAGAGTACACATCATTAAGATCAGATATATAAATCTATGAACCCATTGATACATCTCGCGGGTAGGAAGAGGATCAACTAGAGCATTGACTCTCTTCAGTTAAAAAAAAAAAACGCGAATGTTTTAGCACGCAGCCATCTGGCCGACCATTTGGAATGTCTTCTCAATATTTTTACATAATAACTAAGACAATATGTTATAATTTATTATGAAAATTTTCTTACTTTATAATATACTTATATATACCGGTATATATTATTCTTCAATGTACAAACTCCATATCGATTGAATAAAAAAATCATTTCAAACTTTTTGAAAGCAAGAAATCACAGAAGTATTTATATAATTAAAGCTCTTTCTTGATAATTATATTTTTCTTTTTTGACTAAATCACTATACTATACTATATATACTGTATAAAATCTCACATTTGATTATTCTTTAATACCATACTAATCATTCTCCTTAAAATTCAACGGAAAAATTCATATTCTATTATTCAGTTAAGAATAACTGGTCAATTTAATGAAACTTTTTATTGCTCATGAATAAATTCTCAGATGGATACTGTATATGTAACAAATCCAAACATCTATGTTTATTTCAAACTACAAAAATAATCGTATTATCTCAGTGAAAATTTAGACACACATTTATATTTCAAACATTTTCTATAATTTATTTCAACGTGTACTACACATCGGTTTGCATAATAAGCCATATTATACATTTAAAAGGAATTGCAAAAATGTTGTTACAATTCCTCCCTCTTTTCTATGGAATATTTTGTAAAAAATTCAATTCTTCTTTATCATTTTACCTAAATCTTTACCAGATCTCACGTTTCATCAATACTTTTTTTAAGTTGATAAATTAATTAATATAGATATATCAAAATAGATTTATATCTTGTTAGTTGTTAACTAAATTAATATTATTAAAACGAATAATTCGTTAATGGTAGCTTTTAAAACAAAAAATGGAAAAAATGCTGGCATAAAATCAATAATATAATGTATACTATGCCATGTGTAATTATATACAGCATTTAAAGATTTCAGTGATCGTTTAATCTATAATTTCTTTCAGCGTACATATTGATCATCTTATCAATAAATTTTGGTTAAGCAAGACTACACAGTATTGTGTTTTATAGATTCAAAACCGAAAATAAGATCTGAAAGATCTTGTTTGGTTTTGGTTTTGAAAAGGAACCATGTATATACTGAAATACCATACATTGAAATAATTAGGAATTCAGATAACCTTATGAAAAGTCTGAGGAATGTCACGACTATCTTCAGTTTTATAAAAATTCTTTATTCGGGTGTTCATAAATTTATCCCATTGATTTCCAATATGACAACGTTAAAAGTTGTTTTATGATCGATAAAGTAGTTCTGCATTCAAAATATAAATTCCATTCGATCGACAGTTTCTGAATCAGTTTGATCTCAGAAATTCTTCTGGTAAGTCAGTCAACCGTATTTATTTAGCTTAATTAACTGGTTCCTTGTTTTAGGTTTTTGAATATTTTCGAATGATACATTTATATAAACATTTAATGAATAATGTTTCAAATTAAAAACCTCAAAACAAGAATTTAAATCAGATGCTACATTATAATTTAAAATTTTATTCATAAAAAAAAATCTCTTAATTTTAAATAAAACAGTTTTATAATTAATATAAAGTTTATAATTTACTGTAAATCAGTTGTCAATTATAAATATTCTATAATGGATAAATTCTTTATTATGAATTATTTCCTTTTAATATAGAAAAAATATATCATATCAAATTTACCAATAATACAGCATTTTATAAATCAGATTAAATAACTGATGGAGATAACAATGAATTATAATAGATGATCATTGTTACATATACAATCGATTCTCGTTATTCGCGGTAGTTACGTTCTGTAAATTCTTCGCGAATACTGAACCATTGTGCCTATGGGAAATATAAGTTCCTGAGAATCTTTCTTCCCAACATTTTCAGCCTTGCTTTATGTTTGTTTTCTGTTAAAAAACACCTTATTTAATGTGTATTACAATGCTTACAAATAATTACAATATATGCAATGTACAGTACTATATACAGTATTATAATTATAGTAATCTTTATTTAATTTTTTAAAGCAGTATGTAATAAAAAACTGTTATTTTTAATGGTTAGTTATTTGATGTTGCAGGATGTTTGATATGGCAGCTGACACAATGTCATCCTGAATTTGCAATGTACAGTACTATATACAGTATTATAATTATTGTAATCTTTATTTAATTTTTTAAAGCACTATGTAATAAAAAACTGTTATTTTTAATGGTTAGTTATTTGATGTTCAGGATGTTTGATATGGCAGCTGACACAATGTCATCCTGAATTGCATTGAAAAATTGCATTAGCCTTGTCTGGTCGCTTTTTATCTTAGATCTAAAATCTCGGCGTAAGGAGCAAAGCGCAGGATAATGTCTTCATTTTGGTGGGAGGGCTGCAGTCCTGCAGCCCTTATGGGTGAGCCGCCGCTGCTGAATTGCCTGGTCGCTTTTTATCTCACATCTAAAATCTCGGCGTAAGGAGCAAAGCGCAGGAAGTTAGGCGCCTAAATTTTATTCTGCGTTCAAGCATAGGGTCACATTCTTCTGTGGGATCTGCGGACGATATGAACAGGCTTTTGGTCTGCCTGCGGTCTGTGGCGTGAGAATGAATAGTTAATGTGACTTTTCCAGAATACTGATACAGAGACTACGTTTGGTAACAAACAACTTCCTTTATTAGAGACATTTGATAACAGTATTTTCGCCGCTCAGCAGGAGTCCGCGAATAAGCGTGAAAATGCCGCGGATTATTAGAGACATTTGATAACAGTATTTTCGCCGCTCAGCAGGAGTCCGCGAATAAGCGCGAAAATGATTTTGTACAAATAAATTTTCGCAAATAAGGAATCCGCGAATAACGAGAATCGACTGCATATTACAATAACTGTTATAAGATTTTATTGTAGTATATATATATTATTTTACTAATACGTAGAAGTATAGAATTTTTTCAATTTTTAATCTAGGAAAATAAAATTTTAAGCTAACAATGTTGTGTTTGTCTCCTGTGTGCCTCTATTAAATAAATTTTGAAATGATTTCATTTATAAATCATATATTTAAGTTATAGAATTACTGGATAAACTGATGAATCATTTCAGTGGCGGAACTGCAATGCGCCGGACCTCGCAATGCTGGAGAACCCAGAATTACAGAGGCCCAAATCCTTTTGTCTGTACTTTCTTTACGCTTTTTTAAGTTAACAACATAATACAATAAAAATTAAATGCAGCATTAAAAGAGTGAAATATTCATTGAACCAGAGCAATAGGAACCCAGAATTACAGAGGCCCAAATCCTTTTGTCTGTACTTTCTTTACGCTTTTTTAAGTAAACAACATAATACAATAAAAATTAAATGCAGCATTAAAAGAGTGAAATTTTCATTGAACCAGAGCAATAACCAAAAATATGGAAATAAAAGATGTGATTAAAGATTTTGTAAATTTAAAATCCAAAAAGAAAAATTTTAAATATATTTTCTTTTGATAATTTTCAATTGTGTTTTAAATGATGCAATTTTTTTTGTTATTTTCTAATAAAAATATCCAGATAATTTTGGCCCCGTAGAAGCCCAAATATTATTTTGCGGGGCGTCAAAAATTTTAAGCCCCGCCACTGAATCATTTAGTAGTAACCCAGTAAATATGATGATTCCGGGAATTGAGTCTGGATCAATTAGTCAAAGCATTATACAATGCTTTGACTAATTCATCTTGGAGGATCCGAACCCAATTCCCGGCCCCACATCTTCAGTTTTCAGGAAAACTCTGGGCTCAGCTGTTAAAATTCTTTTTTTCAACCTTCTCTATCATGGACGCTGAAATTTGCCAAAAATATCTCATGAAATTCGGCGGCATAACTAAAAAGCTAATCTAACTTTGTTAAGATTTTCTCATTTTTCATTGCACGTAACTATTCTTACATTTTTTATTGCTATCTACTATATAATTTGTTTTTTTAAACTCCTTAATCTTTACGAATACTTTACGCATAACATGGATTCAATTATTGTTGTTGCTTTCAGTCCGATGATTTATCTAAAATAGTTTATTATACTATATATACTTTCAGATGGAAAATTGCTGCATTTCCATCTGAAATATCCAAGATCGAATCTATTGCCTCTATTATCATTTTTTCTAAGGATTTTACAGCCATTTCGTTGATTTACATTCATCATTCTATCTACAACTTCAATGCGAATCTGATTATCATTCTATGTATTCCAGTTATACACGTAATTATTTTTTCTATGATACATTCTGGATTTTTATCATTGTATACAGGATTTTTTTATAATCGTGTTCATTTATAGGAACCTATCTGATCCTGCCATTTCACTCAAAATATTTTTAATAGTGCCGCTTGATAGCCAATTGTTATGCAAGGATATCTAATGTCATTATATTTCTCAATGGAAATATTGTACAATATAACACAATTTTAATATACACCTTTTTCCAATACTATACTGTATATTATTAAAGTCCATTGAATTTCAATCAGAAATTTCAGATTATTCCAGTAAAAAATGATATTTATCGTTCCAGTAGATGTCCTTTTATCCAACAATAAGTTAGTTAATGATATCACGATAGCTAAAAAATGAATTAAGTTTTGACAAATAATTATTATAGCAGTTGCAATTAATAGTTTATGATGTTTATACAGTTATTTAATGTTTTAAGACATAACTATATGACTCATCCAATATTCTATTTTTAATTTATTTCTCTGGATGGATTAGAAATACATATTTCTCTAAAAGACTTCTTTGATAGGATATTTTGATGAGCAAAAAATGTTTTTTTTTTTTTTTTTTTCTTAATCGAAGAAAAACAAAATTTGCATATTCTTGTTTTGGTTTTTTTTTTTTTTTTGTTTTCTTAATCGAAGAAAACAAAATTTGCATATTCTTGTTTTAAAAAAATTATGTATTATTCAATAAATATTAAAAGTCGTATTGAAAAGAAGCTTTATTCGAAAACATATATTATATATTTTACATATCGATAAATTTAATGACTGCTTATTAAATAATATGAAAATTATAATAAAAAAAATAAATTTATAAATAAAATATGCAAATTTATTACCTTTTGCAAAAAGTCTTTTTACATTTATAACAACAATTTAGACGAAAGAATCTCTCTTCGTCATCGGAGGAAAAAGCTCGAGCTACAGCCTCCATATTATTAAGTGAAGAAGAAGAAGAAGAAGAAAGAATCTCTCTCTCTCTCGCTCAGAACAGCGATAAAGTTTAATTTTTATTTGCTTGAAAATAGGTAAGAATAGTTTATGAATAACTTCTTTTTTTTAGCTTTTTTTACAATTTTGTTGAGCTGTTTTATTAGCAAAAATAACTTTGTTTTCGAAATTATTTAACTAATTAGGATTTAACTAATTTAAGATATTTTCAAATTATTTTAGGAATAGTCTTTTTTAAAAGAAAGATGGCTTGCATTGCCTGTCTTATTGTTTTCATGGTTATTGCATTAATGGTAATTCCACCCCTTTATAACTTCTTGTTAAAATTAATAATTCCTCAAATTCAGTCCAAATCTTCAAATTCACAAAATATAAAACAACAAAAATTTTCCTGCTAATTGAGTCATTGCCTGTCTTATTGTTTTCATGGTTATTGCATTAATGGTAATTCCACCCCTTTATAAATTCTTGTTAAAATTAATAATTCCTCAAATTCAGTCCAAATCTTCAAACTCACAAAACATAAAACAACAAAAATTTTCCTGCTAATTGAGTGTTAATGATGAAGTTCTCTTAATGGTTTGTATAGTATGTATATATTTTTTTTTGTTTTGTTTTTGAATTTTAAAACTTTTTTCTTGCTTTTCTAGGATGAAGATTTTGCTGATCTCAAATCGTTCAAGTTTTTGAAATTTGTTTAGAATATTATGAATTTTTAATGTTTTGATGTTGAAGTTTTTATGGTTTTTATTTTACTTTTTGATATCTGAAATAAATTTTAACAACTTCTAAGTTTTTGTTGTTTCTTTTTTTATAAGAAAGAATTGTAACAGTTTTTTCGACGCTTATTAGCACAAATTCAGTTTTTTAAATTTTGCAAAGTTTTTCTTTTGGAGTTTTCAAAAATTTTTATGGATTGCTTTATTATTATTCCTTTTTGTTTGTATTACTATATCAAAAATACAAAATTTTCATAAATGTATTGTTAAAAATATTTGATTTTAATTGCACTAAATTTAAGCTATTATGAGACTGTGAGAAAAAACCAAAATCTTTTCAAAACCTTTTCGTTTATAGTTAAGAACACATTTAACCAAAAAAAAAATAACAATCTTTTGAGTGTAAATTCAAAGACATCGCAACACAAATCTTTTCAAAACCTTTTCGTTTATAGTTAAGAACACATTTAACCAAAAAAAAATAACAATCTTTGCGATGTCTTTGAATTTACACTCAAATCTTGAGTTAATATTTTAATCATATCGAATGATATGAAAATCTTCATCTCGATCAGCCATTAAGAGCTTTATAGAGGTGTTCATGTGTCCTTAATAAAAAAAAATTGGGAACAAATAGGTATATTTCTTATCCAAAAATCGCTCGTAAATGTAAACAGCGAAGAAAATTAAGAATAAGCCAAAATTTTCTATAAGAGAAATGGAAATTTTGAAATATCTTTATTTCAAATTTTATATCAAACACAATTTCTAATAATATATAATATATTCAATAAATTCAAGTATATATGAGAAAATATTTTTGTAAATAAGGTGATGGGCGAAATAATACCAATACTTATTACTTTAAAACAAATTTCTAATGTGCATTTAAATAATGTGTACATAATCTTTTTATATAAATCTCTAATAAAGATTGTAGCTGAACAACATTAGATTGTACACATAGAACAGCTAGGTTGTAGCAAGCACCCATATCGTGGAGTTTGGATCTTGAACATTCGATAATATCATCGATATATAATACATGAATAGACTGCTCAATACTAGTGGTGAGATGAAGCCACTGAAGTGGTGGGATTAGGTGGCATAATAGTGCATATTGGGATACTACACCTTTTTTGTTAATTATTTGGATCTGGTCATCATATTTACTAATATAAACTGGATACGTCTGATCACTAAAACAAAGTCAATTTGCTATATCGTCGATTTTACGTCGTTGCTTTTACATTGATTTATCCCACCAGCGGGACGCTTCACTCGTTGCTAGTATTGAGCAGTCTATCCATATATATATATATATTGATGGGTAACACGTACAAAGTAGCCGTAGGAATGGAATGCTAAATGTAATAAAAATCGATCAATGTTGGGAATTGCTGTCATGGGAGTCGTGACGAAAACTTTTATTCAATCTTTCAGGCTTTTGTTCAAATTTGTTATTTATTTATTATTATCCAAGGAGATAATCCAGAATTGAAAAACGCCGTCCTAACGATAAGCGATGTCATGATCTAAAACAAAATATAACTTCAGGATAACGTCATTTTTGTGATATAGCATTTAAAATGACACCATCCTGACATCATCCTTTTAATAAGATTATTTATCCTTGTCAAAAGGATATTTTGTGAAAGTATGGTGACAAGAGATAAGTAATGTCATGGTATGACTGTATAGAAACTTGAAAAAAATAGAATAACCATGAAACCCGCTTTATATATATAAATAGTACGAATATTATGTGCAAAAAATATCCAGATAATTTCATACAACTCTGCTAATCTATACTATAATGGACTGAACCTGTTGAAACGAATAAATTGTTAAAATAAAAATTAACCTCTTAATTTCAAAAATAATATTGAGAATATTAAGAATAGTAAGCTCTATATATAACTTAAAATTTAATTACGGTATGTGAAGAAATCAAATAGTTTAATGGAAATTTGAAAGATAACGGTGTTTTTTAATCGACTTCCAATCTAATATTACAATGATATTGATCAAGTTATCAGATGATGACAAATTATTCAATGAAGAAATCGATTGAGAATATAGTGATTGTTTGCAGCCGCATATTATATACAGTGACAAGAGATATATGAGAAACAAAGATCGACTTTCTGGCAGCGGCGGAACTACAATGCGCCGGATCCCGCAACGACGGAGACTCAGAATTATAGGGGCTCAAATCCTCTTTGTCTGTATTTTTTTAAATTAATAGCAAAATACAATAAAAATTAAATGCACTATAAAAAGAGTGAAACATTCATTGAATCAGAACACTGCGACGGTAGGAGCAGTAGTCAAAAATATGTTCATAAAAGATGTGATTAGATTTTGCTAATTTAAAATAGAGGAATCGGTCAGATGGCAGCGTGGTAAAACTGCCATCTGGCCGATTCCTGGCTTACCACTCTGGAGGATCGGGTTCAAATCCCAGTCCCACACCTCCAGCTTTTCAGAGGGATCCGGGTCCGTCTTATTGAATCCCATCCTTCAACCATCGGTTGACTCCATTATGGGTGTTGGCCAGCCTGTAATGGGCTCTATAAATGGCCGCCGCAGATAAAGAATATCCCATGAGGATATGGCAGCTTAACCAAAACTAACCTATCCTAAAATCCACGAGGAATAATATTAAATATATATTCTTTTGATAATATTCAGTTGTGTTTTAAATGATGCAATTTGTTCTTTTTGTTGTTTCTAATAAAAATATCTAGATAATTTTTTTTGTGGTAGAAGCCCGAATAATATTTTCGGGGTGCCATAAATTTTAAGTTCCGCCACTGCTTTCGGGTTACATTTTCTCATAACATACAGAACTTTCACTTGGAAACATGAATTTGCCAATAAGTTATGTCACGATATATTATTTCCTTTCGTTCCAATAAATTGAAGAGACTGATCGACGAAGCTCTTTTACATTTCGATTCATAAGAAATTCATGAAGATCAATTCACTGATGCAAAAAAAATTATATGATTATAAATTTTAATTTAATTTCCAACTTTGCTAAAAGTTATAATCAAGATTCTTATCACAAAGAAATCAAATGGTGTATAAAAATTTATTTGTTAGGAATTGTACCATTTGGAATATTGCTGTGTTTATAATATTTTATATAAGATTTGCAAAATCTATTTATAATATACTGTATTTAAAATATGGCTTCAGAAAAATCCTTAGAAAATAATCAAGATAAATATTCATATTGATTTCCGCATGTAGGATGGATTTTCAGCTAGGTATTTTCGAATATAACATGCTATTATATTGGGAAAATTAGTTGTCAGATACTCTACAAATTAGCGATATATACGAGATGTTTTCTCAAAACAAACATAAAATTTCTAGTTACTTAGAGAACATTGAAAACTATTATTTATGTGAATGCTAAACCAACATTAATGACCAAGTCTTCAATAAAGAAGCTTTCAAATTTATGAAACGCGATAAATTTAATCGAAATTCCAGTGTATTTGTAAAGAATATTCCAGCAAATTACTTCATAAAATTAACTAACTTAAATTTTATAAATGTTCATAAAAGTAAAAAAAGCCTACATGTGTTTACGAATGTTATTTTTGTCAACATAGACGTCACACTCCATTCTGGTAGAATACCATGTGGCGGGGCGAAACAAGCCCTTCCACAGGTTGCCCATCCCTGCGGAGAGATCAGCCGGATTGTGGAGAACGGGGATCGACGGGCCGGGCCCAGACCCCATGATAAATATTTTCAAGCGGGGATCGACGGGCCGGGCCCGGACCCCATGATAAATATTTTCAAGGGCTGGGATCGACGGACCGGGCCCGGACCCCATGATAAATATTTTCAAGGGGGGACCCGAGACTCGAACCCGGCCTCAATGGAAAGCTGAAGCGTTTCCACGCGGCCAATCCGACCGATTCTTTACGAATGTTTGGAATATTTATCCATTGATATCGCTCACACACACAGAAAGTAAAAGAATGATTATGCAAAAAACTTGATAAAAAAAAGCTAAAATATGTAAATATGATAAATTAAATAAACATAAGTCTAGACTGAAACCTCTATATGGACTAAAAAAATAATTTAAAAGGGAAATTAATTCAAAAATTAGTAATTCTGCCTTTGAAAATAAAGATAGAAATATTTTTGGTGTAAAAATGAATTATAATGAAAAATACAAGATAATTAAGAAAGGAATTACTCCATTATGTAATTTAGAAAAATTGGATGAAGTTCGTAATTCTGAGATAGATAGATAAAATATTACCAATTGAGATTCTTACATCAGATAAAAATTTATATTGTTGAAGAAAAGGAAAAATTTTGAATTAAATTAACACATATCTAATAATTTATCTGAATCTTCGAAAGAATTATAAAATATGTCATATCAAAATAACGATAATATAAAACTCGTGAGCTGAACAAAAAATCGAAACTAATAAACTTCATTTAACCACCGATTTACAATCTTCTTCAAAAAGAACAGATTATAATAATAATATTTCTAAAAATTATAAAATTGATCTTTCGAAAGAATTAAAATGCACATGTGATACTTTAAACTAATTTTTAATTTTCTCTATTCTTAAAGAAAACTTTAAGTATAGAGAAAATTCAGATTTTATACTAAAACGAATCCGCTATAGTGAAATGGAGTCTTTTTCATTCTAAGTTTTATACATGTTTTCTAATTAAAAGCTATACCAAGAGTATCTAATGTTTATATAACAGAGTCCTCTTTCTCACAAAAACTTTGACTTATGAATCTTTTCATAATCTATGCAAATATTTATTAGAATATATGAAACTAATAACAGTCCACATTGGCGGCCGGATGGCCGAGTGGTAACGCTGTCAGCGTGCCACGCAGGAGGATCCGGGTTCTTCGGGGTACTGGACCCGGCCCGGTGATTCCCTTCCTTCACCTTCCGGCCCCCCTCCACGGGTGTGGGTGCAGCACGTGGTTGGAACTAGCCTCGCCCCTTAGCCTGATTGAATCTCCCTGATTGGAAAGGGGGCGTAAACTATGCAAAAAAAACAGTCCACATTTATGTGGGAAATGTTTTCATAAACATCCATTAATTTTAATTTTTACCATTGCTTTTTTCTCTCTTGGAAACAGGGCCGGCGGAAGTGGGTGTGCAGGTTGTGCACTGCACGAAGGCGCTAAACTATAGGGGGCGCCAAAAAATGATTGGAAAAAATTCACGACGAAAAAATTTAACTTTTTTAAAAGTAATTAATTATTACATTAGGTTATAGAAACAAATTTTTAATTTCCAAAATTAAAAAAATGACACAGAGCCGTAACTAGGGCGTGGCGAAAGCGGCATTCGCCACGGGCTCAGCTTGATTAAGGGCGCAAATTTTTTAATTGATTTCCGTTATTTGCAGGCAAATGACTTTTTTCGATAAACGTTCGCAGATATAGCGTTATGTTTTTCTTTCATTTTATTTCTTAGAATAGATAATTCATGGGTAAGAACGGCCAAGTTGTACCTCAAACAAAGGCGCGCCAAATCAAGAAGGGGCGCTATTTTTATTGATAAAGTAAAAGTTTACAATAACTCATTGGGTTTCTGCCTCTTCAGGCCTCTTCAGTAAAAATTCATGGAAAGGCCTAAAGAAAAGTAATAAAAAAAGAATTGTACAAATCTATTTGCTCATTTAAACAAATATCTTACAGCAGATTCAAAATCAACTCATTTTGATGTAGATAATTCAGTTTCAGCATTGTTATCTTTAAATGAGAAAAATGGGGGCGCAAGTTTGACCCTTGCCACAGGCGCTGCGTACCATAGTTACGGCTCTGAAATGACACTGCGCAAGTTTGACCCTTGCCACAGGCGCTGCGTACCCTAGTTACGGCTCTGAAATGACACTAGCGTAAAAATATTTAATACAAAAATCGTATTGTGAAATAATAATGTAGTTTCGAAAACTAAATACCCTGTAATTTATTGCAGGGGCACGAAATCAGTTTCTGCTAATGTTGGTTTCTACAGTTTCGAAAACTAAATACCCTGTAATTTATTGCAGGGGCACGAAATCAGTTTCTGCTAACGTTGGTTTCTACACAAAGGCGCCTCATATATTAGCGCCGTGCCGGCGCTAATATATGAGGCGCCTTTGTGTAGAAAAGGTTTCATTGCTTGGAAATGTTTCATTTTTTTCATAATATAATTTACACATTGTCTACATTAAATTTAATTATAAATCGTCCGAATTTCACAAGGAATGTTTTTGGCAGCGGCCATTTTAGAGTTTACCATGAACTAGACAACACTTATGATGAGATCAACAGGAAAATTAAAGAATGGTGCTCAATGGGATGGGTAGATCTCTTCCGAAAAATCTACAGATGTGGGATTTGAAACTGAACTGAATTCTCCAAATGATAATAGGCGACTTTACTATATGGCCATCTAGTCAACCTCACATTTTGGATAACGATGAATTTCACTAAGTGACAGACTATTCCAAAGTCTACTATTGTCATCTATAATCATGTAAAAGTCAACCAACAAGTGAAAAATGAAGATTGAGATGTTTCCGAATACATTGGAAATCTAGAAATGCGAGATTATTAAGAATATCTCGAATATTATTATTATCTTGAATATCTGGAAAAATTTGACTGTACCGAAATTTGACTGCAAACGTTTCTGATCGCGGGCCACACGGACTTCTGTAAGGTCTCTAGCAGGCTGTATATATGTAAAAGTCAACCAACAAGTGAAAAATGAAGATTGAGATGTTTCCGAATACATTGGAAAATCTAGAAATGCGAGATTAGATTATATTCTGAATCCTTCAAAGAAATAAACGATAAAATCTACAAGTTAATCTCGAATATCTGGAAAAATTTGACTGTACCGAATCCGAAATCGAAAGCAGATTCTCCATGTGAAAGAAAATGGCTGTTTCACAGAGTTAGTGGATTTAGTGTGTCATGCTTTATAATTTACACCAGTGGTGGGCAAACTTTTCTGATCGCGGGCCACACGGACTTCTGTAAGGTTTCTAGCAGGCTGTATATAAAAAAATGTTTTTACTTTCTAATACATAAGGTATTCATAGTGGAGGAAAATACTACGATCATGCCGAAAACCAACGTTCCGTTTTCAACAAGTTTTCACGGCCTCTCCTTATCACTACCATTGCCTCAAAATCTGTTACCCCAATAGGTTACATATTAAAAATATCGGAAAGTCGAATGGCGCACACTCCAAATTTTTTAAAGGGAGCGTTTTAGCGTACAAAATCTAAATTTAATTAAATAATTATGTTACTTGTTTATGTAGTTTAACATTTTTGTGGCAAAATTTTTAAAAAATCTTATACTTATGCAAGGACCGCGGGCCGCACAAATCTTCGTGGCAGGCCGCATGTGGTCGGTCACAGGCCGTAGTTTGCCCATCACTGATCTACACGAAAGAACTAGTATTTATAGTGATGATTATTTCAAAATTTATTATTAGCATTCGTGATAAGATTGGTCGAGGGCTCAAGGTAGAAGATCAATGAGCTTACCGAGTGCTCTAAATGGTTTGTATTTTGGAAATTGATTCCTTATGGATATCTATCACTTTTTTAACTACAATCTTTCTTTCACTTGGCCATCCTATCAACCTAAATAAAACTCAGAAATCCTCATAATAGTCAGCCAGATTGGCTGCATGGAAATGCTTCGACTTTCCATCCTAGAGGATCCGGATTCGATTCTCCCATCACTGATCTACACGAAAGAACTAGTATTTATAGTGATGATTATTTCAAAATTTATTATTACTGATTAGCATTCGTGATAAGATTGGTCGAGGGCTCAAGGTAGAAGATCAATGAGCTTACCGAGTGCTCTAAATGGTTTGTATTTTGGAAATTGATTCCATATGGATATCTATCACTTTTTTAAGTAATATAGTAGATAACTACAATCTTTCTTTCACTTGGCCATCCTATCAACATAAATAAAACTCAGAAATCCTCATAATAGTCAGCCGGATTGGCCGCATGGAAATGCTTCGACTTTCCATCCTAGAGAATCCGGATTCGATTCTCCCGGGATCGCACCCCTTAAGAAAATTCATTCATGGGATCGGAGCTTCGTCCTTCTATCCCCATCCTTTACAATCATACTAATTCTTCTGCAAGAATGGGCAATTTGATAAAGAGCTTATTTTGTCTTACCACTTAGAGCATTTAGTACGTTACTGAATGGAAAGTAACGATACCTGTTGACAAAAAACCTCTCATGATAAGTGATGCAATGAGAAGGCAATAAATAATATAATAGATGTTATAATGAATGATAATAAAAAATACATGTACAGTGAAAACTGACCTCACGACCACCTGTATAAGGAGACAACCTGACGTGACGACCACAATTTTATGGGAACCAAATTTTTTCATATAAAAATAATGTTTGACCCTCCATAAGACGATCACCTCCCTACACTTAGAGCATTTAGTACGTTACTGAATGGAAAGTAACGATACCTGTTGACAAAAAACCTCTCATGATAAGTGATGCAATGAGAAGGCAATAAATAATATAATAGATGTTATAATGAATGATAATAAAAAATACATGTACAGTGAAAACTGACCTCACGACCACCTGTATAAGGAAACAACCTGACGTGACGACCACAATTTTATGGGAACCAAATTTTTTCGTATAAAAATAATGTTTGACCCTCCATAATGGGAATCCGCCTTTAGGGAGGTGATCGTCATCACCTCCCTAAAGGCGGATTCCCATTTGGGGTGAAGTCTGCAGCAAACGCAGAAAGGAGCTTGTTACCATAGCAACTGAACTTGACCTTGCGGTCACTTGTTAGAAACGTAGACGTTGCTAGCTCCCAACGTCTGCGCTTCTATAAGCAACTAGTTGCAGAGACTAGCCAATCAGAGAAGTGCTTAGTATTAAACGAATTATACAATGGCGGTGATTGGTGGTTGATGTATTCCTATTCTCACCGACTATTGGCTGATGTCGTCAGTTGTTTACCGCAAACGCCTAATTGAATCATTGAATGGGAACGAATATTAGATATATCGGCGTTTGCAACTCATCAGCTCGCGGTGCTTAGTATTAAACGAATTATACAATGGCGGTGATTGGTGATTGATGTATTCCTATTCTCACCGACTATTGGCTGAAGTCGTCAGTTGTTTACCGCAAACGCCTAATTGAATCATTGAATGGGAAAGAATATTAGATATATCGGCGTTTGCAACTCATCAGCTCGCTGCGGCGCAGCTCAAGTGGGAATCCGCCTTAACGCGACCACGACTATCATTTTTATAGACCAAACATTAAGTGAAACCGTTTATGACGACCATAATTTTTTAACATCACTACTAATTGACTATTTTTATTGTTTACATCAGTATCGTTTTCTGTTAAACTTAAATTTAATTTAAGCCAAACCATTACAATTGAAAAAATTTAATTTCCCCGTCATTCATTCTACGAGAATACATAGACCGCTAGAATAACGAAATCACGGTGTCATTTCTACTTTAATGCGATATTTTTTTAATATGCACGTTCCTTAGATTGTATTTATGATATGATAATTAAATTTTGTATTAAAAATGTTAAAAATCATAATTTGAAGGCCTATGGCGAAGTGATATAGGGAAAACAGGGAAAGTGAAAACAACCAGCCATCGGATCCGAATGTTTGTGTTCTACACAAGCGTATTAATTAAATACAATCGCATATATGTGTGATGCTATCATTGCACTTTGGATGTTGAAACTTGGCTAAACCATGGGCTAAACGGAAAGTTAATGACTTAAATTTAGAACAGCGAATAAAAATGATAGAAGACAGTAAGAAAGGTCTTTCTGAACTAGCATTAGCAGAAAAATTTAACATGGGGAAAACACAGATCCACAAAATATTGTCTCAAAAAGAAATTCTTACTAAATGGAGGAACAATGGAAATCGCAACCTGAAGCGAATGACATCTTACAAGAAACATGTTGAAGAATTAAAGTGGTATCAACAATAGAAAATAATGGAAAATTGTTATCTCAATTAAAGGACATCGGATACTGCTTTGCTATAGAAATTATAAAAAATAAAAGGGGGATGCGATAAAGCACTATTGATAGTTTTTCCATACTAATTAAATATATTGTGTTTTTGAATAAATGATAAACTGTGTTATAAATTGTAACAAAAACATACGTTTAGATTTTATTAAAGTATATTCCTTTTGTTTCATTTAAACATGCTGTATTATAATAAACCTGTATAAGACGACCAGTTTTGATTGGAACGGGAGTGATCGTCTTATACAGGTTCTACTGTATAAAGAATTTATAATACAAAATGATCGGTACACAATAAGTGGTAAACCGCAGACAAACCGATAACAGAAAAATAATAATATTTAAATAAGTGTTTACATTTCAACAAGTACAGATCGATTCAGAGCTTATTGTGAGTTGATCAAGCGACGAAGAGTGTACTATTTGCAGTTTTATGTGTTTTATGTATGTTATGTTGGTTTTATTAAAATTATATATAGTGGCTTCGTTTCCAGAATTCAAATATCATTGGTATTATTTCTGTAACAGTATGTGTACTATTTGCAGTTTTATGTGTTTTATGTATGTTATGTTGGTTTTATTAAAATTACATATAGTGGATTCGTTTCCAGAATTCAAATATCATTGGTATTATTTCTGTAACAATAAGTACAGATAACCCTCATATAACACGGGTAGAAAATTGCGGGAAACCTCGTATAACACGGTACTTTTACAACATGGTTTTACTTAACACATTTAGAAAATTACATCTACTCTTCTACCACACAAAATATTTACATTAATTTTTGTAAATCCACATTATGGATACACAATACACACACAAAATGCAATCATTGGGAAATACTTTGTTAAAATTAGTTATAAATGCAATTTCGCTATTTTGTAGCGAGGGATGATAGGCAATCTATTTTCTATTTCGATTTAAAAGTGAGCTAATTGTCTAGCATTGATTATTTTATGTTTAAACATTCAGTTCTTGGATAAAAAGTAAGTTTGATTCTTCAATAGAGGAATGTGAAATAGAAAAACAAATTTTTATTCATAAATGTTTTATGGATATGTGTTAAAGAACGATTGTTTTGTAGCGGTTAGATTACAGATTTTGTAAAATGAGCAGAAGATATACAAACTTTAAATGCAGAAAAATGTTCAGAAAGTGAAATTGATAATGTTAAAAAGAAAAACATTCTCGTTTTAACTGAATAGCGGTAAAAAAAAAGATAAAATTATTAAATAACTGTTACATAGGCTATATACTTTTTTCTTTCTTTTTGTTTTACGGTAAAAAAAAAGATAAAATTATTAAATAACTGTTACATAGGCTATATACTTTTTTCTTTCTTTGTTATATGTATATACGAGGGTAATTCAATAAGTAAGTTACAAATCGAAGTTGCGACCTTCATTTTTTATTTAAGTGCGGGAAACTGTCACCGCTAGATAGCAGTACTATCTAGTTTTATTGTGACGCACAACGATCGTTCTGCGCATGACTGTACAAGATGGCGGCGCCCCTAAGTACATGTACCACGATAGAACAGCGTGCCATTGTGCGTTTTTTGTGGGCAAAACATATGGAAGCAAAGGATATTCATAAGGAAATGGTGAACATTGCTTGTCACGTCAGGCAATCCATAATTGGGTGCAGAAGTTCTCGGAAGGGCGGACAAGTCACAGATTACTAATACAGATGGGACACTTAGCTAAAAATTAAAGAACGATTGTTTTGTAGCGGTTAGATTACAGATTTTGTAAAATGAGCAGAAGATAAACCAACTTTAAATGCAGGAAAATGTTCAGAAAGTGAAGTATAATTATTCGAAAAACAAAATCTCGCCTATAAAAACTATCATTATATTGAATAATGAAACTTTATTTACTTTTCTTAACGCGCAATTTATTTTTTCAGTCTTAGGGATACGCAGTCAAAAAAGTTTGGAGACCACTACCCTACACAAATCTAAATGATATTCAAGTTCTTCCCCTGGTGTAACAGAGTGAATGTCTGTGATTCTCTGTTTTAAATGATTAATGTCGTTGATACGTTCGCTGTATACATGTTGCTTCACATAACCCCACAAGTAAAAGTCTAAGGGTGTCAGATCCGGGGATCGTGGTGGCCATGGCTTGACAGAACCCCTGCCTATCCATTGCTGGGGAAATGTTGTATCCAGAAACTTACGAACAATGGCGGGTATGATGTGCGCACACGCTTGCACATCATACTACAGAAACTTGGAGAGTTTTACTTTTATTCGGTGAAGATTTCACATTTCTATCTTGTTTCGTTGATTTCCTGTGACCGGTCAAAAGTGCGTCATGACTTTACGAACACACTGTCTATATTGAACCATTAGTGATATGCAATTATACTGTAGGCCTACCATTTCAAAATTTTAACACGTGTAATTACCATACGAATTTAGAGAGAAATATGTCGGTATAAAATTCAAGATTAAGTTACATAATTTTAAAATAGAAATTTTGAATTCATTTACGGTGGTAGGTTAAAAGAATTTAACAAATCGGAAAGAGAAGTCTCTTCAAACATAGATTTTTATGAAATCTACTATAAGAAGATTTAAAAACAGGAAAGTATATAATATGACATTAAATTTTGGCACAATAATTTTACAACTTATCCATCATTTGAATCCATTATTTTAGACACCCATGTTTGATGATAAGTCTATTGAATTGCTGATACAATTTCTTTGGTTAATTTTAAATTTTCCAGTTCCATACAATAACAATCGACATTGTTAATTTTTTAAATTATTAATAAAAATTATACTTGAACCTAATTTATTATATTCTGAATAGAATTCGCGCACTTCTTGTGGTCCTTCATTAGAACCACAAGAAGTGCGCGAACTCTTGTGGTCCTAATTAAGGACCATAAGAGTTCGCGAACTTAAGTCTATTTATTTCTTTTGAAAGTTAATTAACTAGTAACTTTCACAGGAAATTATTGTAGGCTAATTCAAATTGAATTTGTGTTGGTAACACTCTTTTATAATGCGAGTAGTAAAGAAGAGCCTAAAAAAGAAATTTAATAATGCAATTAAATCGGGAAAAAAGATGTATTTACAATTACAAGATTTATATTAAGAGGCAATGTTAGTTAACCGAATTTATCTAGCTTTTGGTCTGTGCTCTGTTATTTTAAATCTAGTTTAGGACTTCATATAGTTATAATATAGTAACTCTCTGTCGTGTTTATAATGAGTGTCACAGTTGCCCTCAATCAATGGCGTCACTAGGGAGTGCGGGAGATGTGGCCCTCTCCGAGTGATACCATCATGGGGATGACATCCAATATTTTCAAATGTATATTAAAAAAAATTACATTTTTCCGAATTTTACAACTGTAAGCCCTTTTTAACACGCTTACAACCAAGCCCGTTTTACGAGCGAACTATTTGCATAAAGGGACCATACCAGTTTTAAACACGTGAATCGGAATTCAAATCAATATCAAGGGGTAACACCATGAATTACCAGACCGAGTGACACCAATACTAGGAACGCCGCTATCTCATTACAACACAATAATAGCACTACCGAAACAAAGATATTTTTCCGCAAAACAAAACACAACAAACTGTCAAAAGAAAAGCTTATTTCACCAACTTCATTTCCTTCCCTCCTCCCCAACTCTTCTACTATATTTTCTGCTTCTATTTCCCTTACTCCGTCTTTCTACACGCTAAACCTCTGAGTAGGACCTTGTTCTCGTTTGAATTACATGATTTATTCAAAACAATATAAAATTTTAACTTAAAAATTATTAATTTAATCATTTTAATTTATTAAATACTCAAACGTACTAATTCGATTTGCAGTTTTCGAAATTATAAGAATACAGTATATATGTCGTCATAATAAGAGAACACGAAAGAAATTACATATGTTGACGAGGAAGAAAGAATTATTGTAATAGAAAAAACGAATAGGTAAAATTCTTAAAAAACTATTTTAAAGAATATTATAGGAGAGTCTAACGCAGTGGTTCTCAACCACTGTGCCGCGGGACACTAGTGTGCCGCCAAACCTTTGACGGTGTGCCGCGAAAAATTAAGAATAAATTGTATGTATGTATAAAAATTGTATGTATATATCATATATGTTAATAGTGAAATGTGGTTGGTTGGATATCCCTTTTGCAGTCCTACCAATTCCTACAAACAGGGTATCTTTAGAAAAATCTAACCCTCGAATTTCTGCGATAGCCAAAATTTTTTGTCGTTATTGATAATTTAAAAATTAAAGAAAAAAATCCCGTGTACGAGTATCTATGTAATCTGAATGTAATAAGAATAAATACGAGTATTTCTGTAATCTGAATGTAATAAATAAGAATAAATACAATAATGTGTTAATTAAAATTCGTTGTTAAATCTAAATTATTATTTAAAATATTTAGGTGTGGTTTAAAATATTTAGGTGCCGCCAAATTTTAAAATATTAAAAAGTGTTCCTCAACAGAATTCGTTGTTAAATCTAAATTATTATTTAAAATATTTAGGTGTGCCAAATTTTAAAATATTAAAATGTGTTCCGCAACAGAAAAAAGGTTTGAGAACCACTGGTCTAATGTAATGTAAGATATAAATATATATACGTATGTAAAATTCAAATAGATGTTCTTCAGAGAGAAATTTCAGATGTATCACTACAAATAATTGAAGCAATATTTGAATTGTTTAATTATTCAAACTTAATACAAATCTAATCAGTTTTCTTAAGAGATACTTTATATTTGGCACATATTTTTTCATAACTACATTTAAAGAAATTGAATACAGTCTAAGATATATTGAAGTTTGAGCAAATTTATACAGATACCATCAGTAAGATCGGTATTTCAACTTTAATTACATCCAATTTCGATGATTCCAGCAAATTTTTAAAATTATATCACATAGTGTTAACAAAAGTACTGCAATAAGAAAAGAAATGAGATCAGATTCAATACATGAGTAAAAAATAATATAGTAATAACTTATGGAGATAAAATTAAATTCTTAAAAACTTTAATGTGTTCAAAAATATATATTTTTAATGTAATTTAATCAGTTTCCGATTTTATATTATAATAAAATCGGAAACTGATTAAATTAATAATAATAAACTTCAGTTAAAATGGGATGGATTTCTTACAAATAAATACAAAACATAAAATGCAATTATTAAATACAAAATATACATAATGTATAAATAAATAATGATAAAAAGTAAGTAAATCTTAAATAGACTGGTTACTCGAATGGAAAGATTTTTAGATGTTCTTCAATCCTTGATGTAAATTGGATTGTTGAATCTTGTCCGAAAAATTCAGGAACTTCAATATTCTGTCTGAACATTAGACGAGGATTAGAAGTAATTCCAAATCATTACGTTGTTTTGACTGGAAATATTGTATTTATTCGAAAATGAAAAAATTCGTCTATATGTGATTTATTTAAAGAAAATGTGATATAGTATATGAGTTTTTAAATATTGAAGAAGATATTATTTTTATTACGCCATGAATGCACCATAAATAAATCATCAGCTATTTTATACTTGTTAAGAAAAATAATCTTAAAATCAACTGAATATGCTATTAAAAATGGATTCTATATCTAAATAAAATATTATATTTATATGCAAATTCATATTCCATTTAAATATAAAAATTACCGAAATAAAACTTAAATGTAGGCGCCTGTGGTAGATTTCATTCAGAGTACAGTGTTGAAAGTTCACGGAATGAAGATAAAGTGTATTAACATAATAATATTTCTTTCGTCTTTCAACAAAAGAATATATATATATATAATAATGACAAAGCATATAGGAAATTTGTATAATGAAAGTAAAACTAACAAATACTTATTTGAAACAAGAAAATTCCCTATCCTAACTTTAAAAACGAAAGGGAGCACTTGTGACCCATTAACGTATCTTGAGAGAGATCGGTGTTTCTTCCTTCTTTTGTTCTTTCTATAGAAATTCCCTGACGGCACACACACTATTGAAAAATACTGATAAATTCTTTCATATTATGAAAAGTCCCAAAAAATGTTCCATATCAAACTATTCAGTTTATATCTCTATTTCGTGTGTGAAACTTAAAGCGAAAATATTTTCTTCTAGCATTTTTTAAACGTTTTATCTCTAATATTCAGAATTGTGACAATTACTGTTATATGTTACATATAATTTTAATATCATTAACTTGGTTCCCTGTGGGTGGGGACCAGAATACACTCACCGTCTCACCCGCGTGTCGTAAGAGGCGACTAAAGGGTTCTTTCTTTTTTCTACTAATGACTTGCCACATTTCTTCTGGTAGGATCCTTTCCATCTTTCCTTCAGTTTTCCTATATTCTTTTCACTTTATCGTCATTCTTCAAAGATTTAAACCTATGAGTAGACCCTCCACTTCTTTCAATAAATGATATCACTGAATTGGAAACAATAAGTCGTTTGGCAATAATACAAGAGAAGATCATAGCAAAAGGAAAATAAGAATTCCTAGCTGCGTGTTAAAGCAGCTTTTTGCTTTTGTAGATCCGCATTTATTGCATTGAAATCTGTAGCTTTGCATCACTTCTATAACTGAAAAACTAGAAATCAATGATAAACTTTTCTGCTTACGCTTTAAGTTGGTTTTATTACGCCGCCATATCCTCATGGGATATTCTGTATCTGGCGGCCGCGATGCTCCCATCACAGGCTGGCCAGCACCCATGATGGGGTCAACCAGATGGAAGGATGGGGTTCAACAGGCCGGGCCCGGACCCCTCCTGAAAAATTGGGGGTGTGGGACCCGGATTTGAACCCGGACCTCCAGGGTGGTAAGCCGAAGCTTTCCCACGCGGCCATCCGGCCGCTTACGCTTTAGTTGACTAATGAATGGTGACACATGATGTGTTCTGCTATATTGTATATTTTCTATTGTGAAACATTTATTGACAACAGAGCAAGAAAGTCTATAAAATAGATTTAAATATAACATATAGATAATTTATTTTCAGAAATTTAAATCGCATACAATAATCAAAAAAATGGGAAAATATGCTTGATATCCGTCAATAATCATATTAACATTTTAAGTTATTACAGTGATGTCAAAAAGAATTCATCTGAAAAGAATTCAACATATTGGAGATGTTGATATTCCTTATTAACCTAGTAGAAAATAAATACAGATTCGGGAAAAAAGATCGTATTATATCTATCTATCTATCTGTTGGAGTTTACTCTTTGATAACTTGTTATCCATCGTCTGGGTACTCCTGTCCGATTTGTGCTGCTCCGCTGAACTCTGCAGGACTTTATTCAAAAAGAATACTTTAAGATATAAGTTGAGCACATGTTAAGCTGAAAAGAAAACATGAAGGAAAGAACAAAATAAAACAAATAGTCCAAAAGAAAATCTAAGGCTCATTCCACATAAAAAACAGAAAACGGGATTAAGAATAAAAGTCTAACAGACAGTAGAATGTAAGCCGACCAATTAAAAAGTAAAATTATTCATAATCACAGACAAGCTATTAAAAACTTTCTTATGAAGAATAAACGTATGCTTCTTATAAAGCTCCTGCAGATCCAGGATCGTACAGATTAGTTCAAACTGAAGCCGGAGCGACTCATATTTAACACATTTGGAGATCATATGATTTCAGTCTTCCGGGTCGCCACAACTGCGATAGAGATTTTCACTGCTATGTCCATGAGAAGCTACTTGTAAGCCGGGATAAGCCAATGAATTTGGGCTCTTTACGAGACTTGCGCATTCGGGTGGGAGAGAGGCAAGTCGATGAATTTGGGCTCTTTACGAGGCTTGCGCACTCAGGTGGACAATTCAAAAGAAAATGTCCCCAGAGAAACTGCGCTGCACAATCAGTTATTACTGCTTCAAACTGAATCGGAAGAGAAGCGATGTCTGACCTTCGATGTCATATTACAGCAAGAGAAACACTTAAGTGAATTAGCACATTTATTATTGAATCACTTATTTTATGCATTTCAATCAGTTAGTCGTGAAGGGTCATCCGAGGAATTGATGCTTTGGAGAAGACTGACGGGGAGGAAAGCAAGTCAATGAATTTGGGCTCTTTACGACGCTTGCGCATTCGAATGGGAGAGAGGTAAGCCGATGAATTTGGGCTCTTTACGAGGCTTGCGCA